>VMBQ01009295.1:4320-23421 GCA_007657795.1 Dreissena rostriformis
AAAAGACCGATAAAAGGAAAAAACTAAGCCCGTCATTATTTTCTGCTGAAACTGATTTTATGTGGGGTATTTGGTAAACAGAAAATTAAATTCGTTTTTAATTAAACTGTAAAAGAAACACTCTTTGAATGAAACAACAGCATGCTCGCTGAGTCTTGAGCGAGCATACTAAACTTTTATTTAACTCGTTCAATAAAACCAGTTTGGACTATGTGTAATTCATTCAAAAGAAAACATCCTCTTATTTCACATAAAACACAGGTCCACTTGTATGTGCAATACTACATCCTGAAAAGTAATGCTAATCTTCGATCTTTCCTTTGTGCAAAAATGTCAACCACATGCTCAGCGTTAATTTCCCTTTCCCTATATACATTAATTACTACCCCTCATCAGTGAAAAAAGACTTTACTTTGTTTGTTTGGAGTTAAGACAGTGTTGTGTTTTGTACCCACTATTATTTTCTAAAAGTGGACGACAGGACGTCTTGTTTGCTTGTTTACATAATTATACCCCTAACCCCCCTTAGCCCTCACTTTTTATTGCATTTTTCGAATTTTAAGAGTTTTCATTTTTTTTTAGTTTGAAACTGAATTATACGCACGGGCTTACTGCCGTATGCCTAGGTACGCCCCTGGCAGGGGCACTTTACTTTCTTTCATGAAAATACCAGGGGCAACTTCAAGATGTTACGACTTTTAAGCAACTGGTCACATGAATATCATCAAAAAATAAACGATATTGACAACAGCTGACTAATTGTCTTGCATAAATACTTTTTGGAAATTAAATGAAATGATAAAAACAGTCACTGCATGAAAAACAACAAACGCTACCTGTTATTGTTCCGTGCACCTGGGTGCCGTTCTTCAGCTCGATGGTAACAGTCTCATGGCTTAGTTTCATCAAAAACCTGGAAAATCACAAATATTGTTTTTTGTATTATATTAACAGAGACATATTACTTCATTTTTGTACCCACTGAACTGGTTAAGAACATATTTTAGCCCTTAACTGGAAGTCGTTTTAGTCTGAAGGCTTATATCAAGTTATATGTGATCATCTCAGGCCTTGTTCTACTGCTTTCACAAATACGCTAATCCGACCAGTTCCTTTGCCAATTACACATATTTTTTCCCAGTTCCGAGTTCGGAAAAGACTAACCGTAACACAGGGATCTTTAAAAAAAAAATTATATACCATATATATATACAAGGGATGCAACTGTCAAAAATCNTTGTGTTTGGTAAACAGTCTATAATTGTGTTTGGTTACCAGTCTATAATTGTTTTTGGTAACCAGTCTATAATTGTGTTTTGTTCATATGAATGGGGAAAAAATATTTTTATTGTGATTTTTTTTTATTGTGAAATTATTATTGTGATTTATTTCACCAAGCTGTGTTTATTCCTCAACAAATTGGTTTTAGCTTGCGTTTTAGCTTTTCTTAAGAATTTCTTAGGAATTGTAAGTAAAAAGAAGAGCCAATAAATATCTGAAAATGCCTCGAAGTCCGTGTTGAACCATAAGGTTTTTACTTTAATTGAAATAACTTTCAGGGGTAGGATACATTACTTTTTTTTCTTTAAAATTGTTTTACAAACTTGATCTGAAAATAGTTTTGATGAACCAATGCTAACCGATCAGAGTGTTTTTTTGTTGTTTTTTTCCAATATTTTAATGATTACCAGTAAATGGGTGTAAATGGGTTTATTTAAGATGATGAGTGACCTTGCATTGTAGGTGATCTCAAAACGTACCTGTTGTCCCGGAGGAACCTGGTCGGTTCCCAGGTGCGGGAAGCAGAGGATGTGAACGCAGACAAGCTCACCCAGATGGCTCTTGATGTGGCACACGGCCTCAGATACATGCACAATCTCAAATATGTACACAGGTGAGCATGGGCTTAGGCACAAACTAAATATATGAGTCACGTTCCGAGAAATTGTCATCCCAGATTAGCCTGTGCAGTCCGCACAGGCTAATGAGGGACGACAGACAATTTCCGTTTTTATGGAATTTTTCGTTGAAATGATGTCTCTTCTTAGCGAAAATCCAGTTTAGGTGGAAAGTGTCATCCCGGATTAGACTGTGCGGACTTCACAGGCTTATCTGGGACGACACTTTACGCACACGCAT
Organism: Dreissena rostriformis; assembly: GCA_007657795.1. Classification (NCBI taxonomy): domain Eukaryota; kingdom Metazoa; phylum Mollusca; class Bivalvia; order Myida; family Dreissenidae; genus Dreissena; species Dreissena rostriformis. The sequence goes on from VMBQ01009295.1 coordinate 6,460, forward strand.
TATGCCCAGTTTTCTCAGAACGTGACACATATACAGTCCAACCTGAGTTAGAGGCCACCTGAGAACAACGGTCACCTGTCTATAACGGCCAACGGCTAGTATATTTCACTCCCAAAGCCAATTTTCACATGCGTATAGCGGTCACGAGTCAGTCATTTTGAGGTGCGAAAAGTAAACACTCAAAGCAATCTGCATTGTTGTCTCTAATCTCTGACGCGGTCATAAAGCCATAGTATGTGCCCCTGACAAAATCAATAGATTTTTGTTGCTGATAAGGTGTCAACAATAAAAATTAGCTAACAAGTGTTGTTATTAGCAGGCAATAAAAGGATTAATGATGGTCAATTGTGGAAAAACAGACTTCACATTGTTGCTTTTGTAACAAACTTTCGGCATTTATGCAAGTGGATTTTTTGTTCCATACCGGTTTCACCGGAGGGGACTTATGGTTTTCGCTCCGTCTGTCTGTCAGTCAGTTTGTCAGTCTGTCACACTTTTTTGGATCCTGCGATAACTTTAAAAGTTCTTCAAATTTTTTCATGAAACTTGAAACATGGATAGATGGCAATATGGACATTATGCACGTCATTTCATTTTGTTCCTACGTCAAAACTTTGGTTGCTATGGAAACAAATATATATAAAAAAAAAATAAAAAAAATCTGACAATGGTGGAGCCGTTAGGGGACATATATTGCTTGGCAATAGTCTTGTTTCATTTAAAACTAAACTCTTTCAATGAAAGTATGAGGAACTGTCGTATTTACTGAATGAACGAGATGCATGAGTAAACAACAATATTATTGTTGATATTTATATTATTGTTGATATTTATATTATGATTTTTCATAAGTTTAATAAAACAGGCATGAATTTAAATCAATTTATAAGATATTAATTTGTATTATTCAAGAGAAACAATCTGTGTTTTTATTCTTAATTATCAACATTGAGCCTTTGTTTACATTACACTGCGTGCAAACGACTGGGTGGGGTTACGACCTTGTAATACTACCAACTGACCAACCATCAGAAAAGTGGTCACATGAGAACAAAGTCACCTGTCTACAATGGTCACTTTGGCCACAACCCTTTACTGACCGCTGTGCTCAGGTTGGACTGTACACAGGTAAGAATGGGTTACATGCACTCACACGCCTCTAATCACCAGTAGAAACAGCAGCCCATTCTATTGCAGGGACCTTGCCTGTCGTAACTGTCTTGTCCATTCTAATGGTACAGTGAAGATTGGAGACTTCGGCATGACCAGACCCACGTGTGATACTGACTATTACAGATTTAACAAGAAAGGTAAAATTACCGTGGTCTGTACTGATCATTTTAACTTGTTTGTTTGTTTTATTGTGTAATTCACTTTTTGCCTTGTTCAACACTATTTCATGCAACGGCTGAAGTGTACATATTCACATTTCCCATTTAGGCTGGTTTGCCAGTACTGAGTTACACTTATTCAAGTGATTGATAATTACTCTATTTAAATGTTGTTTGTATGTATTGTTTATAGTATGTATTCACTACCAATGAGTTAGGTTGGTGGATTTTTTGTCTGAATTTACTTTCTTATTTCTCACCCTTTAACTTCATAAAAGTAAAACATTATTTTATTATAAATAGTTTTTAATAATTCTATATAGCAGCTTTTGTGAATATATAGAATAATAGGTTATTGTTGATTATAGATCAGTTTTATCATGCGAGGCTTAGAAAACAAAAAGCACAAGCCTTGGCGAGTGTTTTTTCGTTTTCGTGCCGAGCATGATAAACCTGATCTATAATCAACACTAACCTTTTATTCTATTTATCCCACTTTTTATTCAGTAAACCTTTTTATTTAAACAAAATTAGTTTAACTGGATAATTTTGCTGGATTTATGACGTCACTTTGTCGAAAAAATGACGTCGTTTCGTGCCGTGGTTTATAGCAGAAATTTAATCAACGGGGCTTTAATCAACCGAATTCGCTGTAAAAGTGGGATAAAAAAAAAAAATAACATGTAAAGTTAATAAATGTAACTGTATAGTACATGTTTTGATGCCTAACATTTTAATTTTTATTAAGTTAATTTTGTGACTTTAAAGCCCTAAGTAAAGACAACTATCAAAAAATATTCACTTGAAGGGTAAAAATGCTCGACCCTTTCCACCCAGAAGAGCGGTTCCCGAATTTGTACAGAACTATAGGTTTGCCATAACAATGAAGTCCTCACCAACCACTAGCCCCACACCCTGGGGCTTATACGATTTAATTTGGGCTAGTGAGAATTCAGAAAAGTTTAACCAGTAAAAATTTCCCATAATTACTATGATTTTAAAGATGATTTGGGCTAGTGGATAAAAGCAATAAAAGTGAAGATTGTTAAGATCATTCACTTTGTTACACTTTTGCATGCTGGGAAATTTTTCGTCTGCTAAAATGATGTCTGATGTATTTCTAAAATTAGCTTTTTCTTCACTTTTTTTCAAATACCACTATCAGAATAGCAAACAGTTTGGATCCTGATGAGACGCCACGTTCTGTGGCGTCTCATCTGGATCCAAACTGTTTGCAAAGGTCTTTAAAATTCGGTTCCAGCGCTGTAAGGGTTAAAACCTGTCATACTTGGTTTACTTTTAATAAAGTGTTCCATTAGAAGTGTTAACTTATCTGAGCTTGTACTGTTGTGTTTTTTTCCTATTGAAATACATTTATGCTTTTTTTCTTGTTTTTTAATTGAAGTTTCACAAGTGTTTAAAGGAAATTCTGACTCATTTCGAGGTGACAATTACATGATAAACTGTATTTCAAACTGCCGGTGTCTTTTTGGATTAGCAGTTTATGACCTTTCTGTCAATATTGGCGAACATTTTTGTTGCCATGACACCCCAGCCTATTGCCATGTTGCAGGGATGTTGCCGGTACGCTGGATGTCTCCTGAGAGTCTGTCTGACGGGTTTTTCACGGCCAAGTCCGACATCTGGAGCTACGGCATTCTCACGTATGAGATCATCACTTTTGGCAGTTTTCCCTACCAGGGAATGTCGAACAACCAGGTCCTGGAGTTTGTGAAGAATGGGGGTCGACTTGTGCTCCCTAGGAACTGCCCTGAAAATCTGTAAGAATCACAAACATACTTAAGTCAATATTCTGACTCAATTTTGAGTTTTTTTCTCAATTTTTGAGATGAGTTAAATTATCATGTTAAATTTGGTGTTCAGAGAAAAAAATTGAGTTTCGAGTCTGACTCATCTGTGAGTTTGAGGAGGAACATGTGCATATGTGGCGCGTTCTGAGAAAACTGGGCAAAATGCTTGTGCGTAAATTGTCATCCCAGATTAGCCTGTGCAGTCCGCACAGGCTAATCAGGGACGACAATTTCCGCTTTTATGGAATTTTTCGTTTAAATGATGTCTCTTCTTAGCCAAAATCCAGTTTAAGCGGAAAGTGTCATCCTGGATTAGCCTGTGCGGACTGCACAGGCTAATCTGGGATGACACTTAACGCATTTTGCCCAGTTTTCTCAGAACACGCCACATATTCTTATAGTTGAGATTCTTCAGCAATGGAGCGCCATTCTCAATACTCAGCTAAGTGGAAACTCAAATCTCATCCTCCAGGTTGAGCTTAAAAATTGAGAATCTGTAAGACATTTGCTTCTGCCTAAATTTTTTATCAGATAACCCTTTACCACTCAGATACGAACTTTGACCCATTTGTAGTCCGTTAGAAATTTAAATTAAATTTAACCCTTTGCATGCTGGGAAATTTGTCGTCTGCTAAAATGTCGTTTGCTGAATTTCTAAAATCATCATTTTCTTCACTTTTTTTTTTAAGACCACTATCAGAATTGCAAACAGTTTGGATTCTGATGAGACGCCACGTTGTGTGGCGTCTCATCTGGATCCAAACTGTTTGCAAAGTCCTTCAAAATTCGGTTTCAGCACTGAAAGAGTTAAGACCTTTCGTACTATATTCAAGTTTTAAAGCCTTCATTTCCAACCCTAGAGGACACTGATGAGCAACAAACAGCATTACTTGCAGGCTGTTCTGGTTTTTTGCTGGTTGCATGAAGCCATTTAAACTTTTCTTCTGAGCTCGAAAGGGTTAATTGTGATGGATTTTATTGATTTTTAATATTTTGTTGTGGTTTATTAAAGGGGTGCAAGAGGTTAACTGGCTAACCAACAGAAACGTTCATTTAACCGTTTGCATTTTTCGGAAAAGGTTAAACTAATTTTTTTTTATATGCTTTTTTCATGGAATAAATCGTTCCATTTACTTATTGCGCGCAACATACTTCCAACTAACACTCTTTCATACCTGGTAGCTAGAACAAAATGCCACACCAACAATTGTTATAAAAAACGTGTCAACGCACACAGCAATAAAGCAATAAATCATTACTTGTGCTGTCTAGGAACGGTCCTGAGAATCTGTAAGACATGGACATGTGAATCTGCCTATCTTTGTTATCAGTCAGCGCTTTTTTTTCCTTCATAGACAATGGCAGTTTTTCACAAAATTTGAGAAGTTCGTGATTCAAAATTTCTTAATTTAAAGTGAAGAAGTTCGCCACGCAAATTTTCACACTTCTTTAAGTTTGCCACTCATTTTTTCACAATTTTGAAAACTTCACGACTCATTTTTTCCCAAAATGAGAGGATGAAGGCCTTTTCACAAAGATAGGGAAAAAGCCCTATCAGTTAACTGATATTGATTTTATTGATGTTAAATATGTTGTGGTTAATTACACTCAAACTGTTCTATTTGATTAATTTTGGTGTATTCATATTGGATCTGATGTAACAGTAACACAATTCTGATATTTTTTTTAAACTTTTTTAATAAATGACAAGTATAAAAAAGCATGGCAGTTTAAGATTTTTTAATTAAATTCATGAAGATGTACTGGTATAGAAATTAAAAGCTGTGTCAGCCTAGCGACTGGGAGGTCAAGGGTTCGATCCACATTGTGGAAGCGTTCTTTAGTCCTTTGAGCGCTGGAACTGGATTTTGAAGGCCTTTGCAAACAGTTTGGATCCAGATGAGACGCCACAGAACGTGGCGTCTCATCAGGATCCAAACTGTTTGCTATTCTGATAGTGGTCTTAGAAAAAAAATCAAAGAAAATGCTTATTTTAGAAATTTAGCAGACGACATTTTAGCAGACGACAAATTTCCCAGCATGCAAAGGGCTAGAGCGTTTCAATAAGCCTTCTGGCTTTTGATGCAATTGAGCTTAAATAAATAGGTTTAAACTAAATACTGCGTAATACATTTGCAGATCTTATATACACGTTGTTTTTTTTTGTTTTGTTTTAGGTGCAATTTTATTTACGGGTGTCTGGAAGTAGACATGAGCATGCGTCTAGACATTGAAGACATTATTGATGATCTCACGAAAAACACAGAACTCCTCCAACCGTGTCTCAATGCCCCGACCACCAGCGTAGTGATCGAGGATTCCGAATCTATTGAAATTCCCGCAGCGTCTTGTCAGAACACCGCAAACCAAATAAACGCTGCCAAGTTTAGTGCTCTCATCAACCGCAGATCTTTCTACGGCAGCAGTTCTCAGGAGAAACTGAACGGCGTGAACGTGAAAAGGTGGAGTGGCTCGAACATGGTGAAACCAAATATGTGTAATAACAAAGCCCCTGTGAGAACGTTTGTACCCGCAGTAGCTGGACGACCCAGGAGCAACAGTCTCGACGATTGTGGCCATGGCAACCAAAACCCTAAAGCCATGTATTCGCCTTCACGGACTCGAAAGGACAAGTCTAAAAGACATTCGGATGAGATTTCCGGTCCCCGTTATAATAAGTATATACCGTTGCTTAGCAACGCTTCCTATTATTACGCCGATAAATCCTGTGACTATTACAGTGATACTTCTAAAGAACTTTTTCAGAACATCACTTCCGTATGACAATGAAGCACAGTACAGCCAGAAAAGAAATATTTTTAGCAATTTTTTAGTAATTTTCTTTCTGTTGAATGATTTTCTTCACAGTATTTGTTAAGTCAATTCTGTGAAAACATCAAGATCAACAAAGTAAACAATATTTCAGCACTTTTATAATGACGTTTGTATATTCAAGAGTGTTTGTAATAATATAACGGAGATAAAATAATGAAATATTTTCTGTGTACCAGTAATTTGTATTAGGGAAGACATACTCTTCTCTTTTTTTAAATTTGAGAAAAGTAAATTGAATTTTAGAAAAAAAAATGTAAATAGGCAGTTGTAATTATAGAAAATGGTTGTACTGTGCTTCAATGGTCAATTGGTCGCATGTATTTCACTCATCTGTACCCTCGGACATCTTCCATAACCCTCTCATATCGGTACATGTTTGTTGAGCATTGTGTGTATTTGAAATGTATCACTTGAAGAGGTAGTGAGGGTTCTAAAGCCAGAATTATTCTGGACAGACTGTTTGTTAGCCTCTTTAAGAGGCTTTTCTTTCTATGACCAGGAACATCCCTGTTTTGATGGTAGTTCATATCATTTTGAGTTCAAGATTACAATGGCCATGTTTTGCATTTACAAAAATAAATGTGTGTAAAATGATCTTGTTCAATTAACTTAGTGCATTCCATTTTGAACACTGGTAGTTTTAGTTTGATATACATGTATGTTGCATTCTGATAAAATATGTTCTTTTAAATTTTAATTGTTACTTTTTAAAATCAAAATATGATTGTTATATATGTGTTGTTTTTCTTTTTATGCTTCTTTAAGCATTGTATATCCTGAAATTTTGCAAAATGGATTTGTATTTTAAGAACTTTATTTTTGATATTTTTTAATGAGTTATTGACATGTTTAAAATAATGTTTTGTTGCATTTAGATTTTATTTCACTGTTTAGCCTTTTGGTTTTATAGAAACATTTCTATTGATATTTTTTTATGAAGGTAAAGACAATATAACTTGCATATTTTATTTGTGCAAAAATTAATTATTTACAAATTCAGAAAATTAATGTTAACATTAATAAGCCACCTGTACAAAAACAGACAAAGAACTACAATATGTTGGTATTATTACATAAATCAACCCATGTGAAAGACGTCGGACCTAGGACAAATCCGATAAAATTTGACGTGGTCCGATATTATTTCCGAACTTGTTGGACCTCGTTTCCGACAAAAAAAACACAACCATATGTAAAACTTTGATTGAAAATTAACACACAACTAGGAATATGTAAAAAAAAAAATACAGACTAATTTACGGCGAAAAATACTTGTCTCGGCACGGACGTCGCCATCTTGACTTCCTTTAGATCAAGTTTTTACCATATGTTTTAATAGGACGGGTTTTAATTAAGTTGTTATTTAATTGTATTTAGAATTGTTTAACATTGTGAACGTCATAATAATACGTCATAATAATAAAAAATAAACTCTACAAAAGGTATTTTCTATTCTTTGGTTAAAGAAGAACGAGGTCCGATAAAATCTGGTGAGGTCTGACAAATTTTAAAAGTTATCGGACCTCGTGTCCGACAAAGATTGTTTTGTCTTTCGCATGGGTTGCATAAATAATAATAAAATTAACACTACATGTATTTAACAATGATAGTTAAATCATGCAGGTCATTCTTGAAAAACATTTATTCTGTATTGTTACTGTTTTGGTTGTTGCCTTTTACCTCTATACAAAATGTCTGTCACATGCGGCATTGAACAAAATATATATTTTACTTTGCAGAAATTAAACATGCATAATAGTTTTATTAATTAATATACAATAATTTTATACTTTAATTGGTTGACAGGGAGGACTCTGAACTCTCAATCTACCTCCAGCGTTTCATGCATTCCGGTATACTGCATTGTGGTAAACTGCATTCCGGTATACTGCAATGTAGTAAACTGCATTCCGGTATACTGCATTGTGGTAAACTGCATTCCGGTATACTGCATTCCGGTATACTGCATTGTGGTAAACTGCAGTCCGGTATACTGCATTCCAGTAAACTGCTTTCAGATATACTGTATTCCGGTATTCTGTGTTCTGGTATACTAGCCACCTGTGATATAGGATGTCTCATATCTTGTGATACACATTTTGTGCTCATCTTGTAAACCCACCTTGAAAGGTTGTATTTTTATTCCCCCCCTTCGAAGAAGGGGGGTATATTGTTTTACTGGATGTCGGTCGGTCGATCTGTCTGTGGACCAGTTCGATTCCGATCAATAACTTGTGAACGGATTGACCAATGGCTTGATACTTCACATGTGCATTGGCCTTGGGCAGTAGATGACCCCTACTGAAAAATCCTGTGTCAAGGTCCTGTTTGGGGGGCATCAGTCTCCGACTGCAGAGCTCTAGTAAAATGTTTGTTCAGTAACCTCTTGTAAATGTGATGATGGCATGATTGAATAGTTACTTATTCATTGTGTTTGAAGACATGATTTGACGCTTATTTTTAGCTCACCTGAGCTCAGTGTGCTAATAGTGAGCTTTTGTTATTGTCTTTTGTCAGTTGTTTGTTGTGTGTCTGTAACCCAACATTTACCTTGTGAACACTCTAGAGGCCACATTTATTGCCAAACCTTCATCAGAATTGGGTAGAACTTTTCTCCCAATGATATCTCGTCGGCTAAGTTTTAAACTGGGTCATTTTAGGGGTCAAAAACTAGGTCACTTGGTCAGATTAAAGAAAGGGCTTTTGAACACTCTGGAGACCCACTTTTATTGCCCAATCTTCATGAAACTTGGTCAGAACATTTGTCCCAATAATGTTTCGTCCAAGTTTGAAACAGGGTCATGTGGGGTCAAAAACTAGGCCTCAAGGTCAAAAGAAAGAAAAGTCACATTTGTTAGATATGTTTCGGGTCCATTGAAAAAACAGCAACACAAATATGGGTAGTTTTCCTTATGTGGCTGTAATAAAAACATGTTAACACTCTACAAGTCATATTTTTCATCTACTAATGAACTTTGCTCAGAACTTTAAAAAAAATGTGATGTTATGATATCTGAGATGAGTTTGAAAATGATCGAGGTTTGTTCAAAGCATGGCTGCCATGTGCTGGGGCAGTTTTTCTTTTGTAAAACCATGTGAATGCTACCTGCTCAAACAGTTTAGTTTCTTGAGGTATCAGGTGAGCACATTAGGATCTTTGGCCCTTTTGTATGTTTAACCCTTTGAGCGCTGGAACCGGATTTTGAAGGCCTTTGCAAACAGTTTGGATCCAGATGAGACGCCACAGAACGTGGCGTCTCATCAGGATCCAAACTGTTTGCTATTCTGATAGTGGTCTTAGAAAAAAATCGAAGAAAATGCTAATTTTTGAAATTCAGCAGACGACATTTTAGCAGACAAAAAATTTCCCAGCATGCAAAGGGTTAAATCTGTCAGATATACATGTCTTTAGACTGAAATTTTTCTGTAGTGAAGCAGCTTTTGAATGATTGGATGAAAGTTTAGAGGAAATATTTGTCTAACAAGGCAGTGTCTTAAGTGATGAAATTGGATGAACCAACATTTTTGTATTGGTATTTTGTATACATAAGATTACTTTTTTTACGAATTACATCATTGTTAAATGTACCTTAAATTGTTTAATGCATAATTCTGTTAGCTTATAAAAAAAATACACAATAATGTTTGTTATCCTCAATTCTTAAATGATTCTTAAATAAAAACAGCCTTATATAATAATTAGGTAAAGATTATGTATGGTAGAATAAACAATCATTGATTCATTATTTGAAGAATCAGTTACATTGTAGATCTAATTCAGTGCCATTTTATACGCCTGTTTTTTTTTTTTTTAGATGTAAAAACTTCAGTTTACTGCTTGTTGGTCATTATTTACCAAGGAGGCTTTGATATAAAACCAATGGTTCATCAAAATATGCTTGTTAATTTAATTCACAACGATGCATTTAGTCGTTCAGGATGCTTATCACTTATTACTATTTGTAAATTTTTCAGTACATTTTTTTTTTTTTTTTTTTTTTTNAATGATGGTGTTTTTTTTAAAGCAGAATGTAGCTTTAACCCATTTATGCCTAGCGTCTAGAAAAAAGGCCTTGGCAAACAGCGTAGATGCATGATGTGGTGTCTCATCAGGGTCTGTGCTGTTTGCTTAAAGGAATTTCTGTAAGGAATATTCTAAATATAGAAAAAAATATACTAGACATCCCTAATTTTGGAAATAAATTGATCCAATTTAGAAGGATGGGAGAGTCCACTAGACATACATGGGTTAATATATTTTCCGATTATAAGTATTGACATTATAGTACAAAATATGCAATACCGGGAGTCATTTTGGTAAAAAATCTCAGTTATGACCGTTTTGCGCAAACCCATGTTATGTGTTGTTGACAAACACAATTATCCAGTATGACGATGACTTGTTAAAACTTGGGCTGCTATCAAGACTGTGGGAGATTGACCAGGGCATAGAGCTAAGCTAGTTATTAAACCAATGGTCAATTAAAATATAGTTGATAATATATATCTAACAACTTAGAAAATAATTTATTTAAAGGTAGGGTAGTTTAGAAATGGTTTAAAACCACGATCTTGTGTTTTGTAGACTGGTTATAATATTTCTTTGTTATGTCAGTATGTTTAATGAACTCTGAGAATATACTAGCATAAAATTTGACATTAAAGGGACTTGTTCAAAGTTTGTCAAAATGAGAATTTTCTAACTTTTTGATGGATTCAAAAAGTAAATGAACAATGTACATCCGTGAGCAAAATAACGCTAATGATAGAGACTCATACTGAAAATATATTTTCTTTTACGAATAATCATCGTCAGAAATTGATAAAATTATAAAGCGTTAAAAACGCGAAACGATTTAATAATTTGGAGAGCTCTGTTGTTATCGTTATATTTTGTAACCATACATGGATTGCTTATATAAAGCATAAAATACTTCACACCTAATAAGAGCACGGATGGCCAAGTGGTTTCGGTGCTAGACTTTTACTCAAAGGGTCAGTGGTTCGAGCCCAGGTGGGGGGTAACCTTTTTCTCTCTTTAATTTTATTCTTGTTTGTACTGGAGATAATTAGTTCTGACGTTAACATTTATAAATTTAAAGCATGTAATGACAAACTTCAAAACATGCCAAATTCTGTGGACAAGTCCCTTAAAACTTCCACATTTCTTTCTCTAATTCAAGATAAATATAAATACAAAAGTATATTCTATTCTATAATGTTATTTTTCTGGATTGACACAATACAGTGTACAGACATACCAGTAATTATTTATTTATTACAAATTTGTAATGTTTTGTTAATGTTTTAAATTAAACATACCATTTGCATGATTTTTTTTCCTGAAGTTTCAAGGATCAATAGGTGTTCAGAATTGTAAGAAAGACCGCACTGCCAAATGGGTCATACATTGAACTAATTTGAATAGGACATGATGGGGTTAAAGTACAGAGTGCATTAAATGATAGCAAAAACATTTGTTACATTATCATGTTTTCTTCATCATATTGTGTACATACATCCATGATTTTGTGCAGAACTGCTCGCTGTACATGAACATATATACATGTATGAGCCTTGTTCTGTGAAAAGGGGGTTTAATGCGTGTGCCTTGTGTCATCCCAGATTAGTATGTGCAGTCTGAACAGGCTAATCAGGGACGACAATTTCGGCCTTAACTGGATTTTAGTCAGGAAGAGACTTTCTTTAAAAGAAAAATATCATAAAAGCGGAAAGTGTCAGACTGCACAGGCTAATTTGGGACGACACTTTACGCTCATGCATTAAACCCCCTTTTCATAGAGTGAGGCTCATATATGGAATGTTTGTGCTACTATATTTTTAATATTCAGACTAGCATGGAAAAACAATGCTCTATTAAAATATGAAAATGTCTTGCGTGTCGTGTTTTTAAGTGAACCGGATCAGACAACCAAGAAAGGCGCCTTACATTTGTTCAATAGTCATGAGCCAGAAATTTAATAAAACCTCTGGTAACACAATACCGGTAAAAGGTAGATCAGATTGATCTTTCATCCAATAGTATTATCATTCATCAAATTTCTAAACTTACTATGCGACAGTTTTCACCGAGTTCCAACTAATATTACCAGAATAATGTCTCTTGCGGCAGGTAAAAAATTGTTTAAAAATATCCACTTATTCTTGAGTGGTTACTTAAATGGCCTGCAGGCCAGTTATAATTTAGAGCTTATAATTTGGCGGGTGATTTCACAAAGTGCTTTTTAAGCTAACCTGTGCACAATGTGCCGAGATATCATTACAATAGGTTTTTCTAAGCAAGTTTTATGAAGATTGGAAACAAGAAGGCCAAATGCCCTAGGTTTCTAAAATGAGATCTTAAAAAATCATGTCACAATATTTTCAAATAAATTAATTTTTAAAATAAAAGATAATGCAAGACTATACCAATTATTTTGACTTAAAAACTTGACAAATGATACAAACTGCTCTTCTATTTTTATTTATTTACAAAATATTGTCACAAAATGAACAAATACACATCATAAGAACAATGAAGTGGGAGCAATGTACGTGGAAATACAATAAAATGTAATGTCTTTCATGATTTGGGTTATTTTCAACATTTTTAATTTCTCAACACCAAATATCTGGTGTTTTTTTAATTACGATAACATGTCTAAACAAATGTAGGTGAAAACATTAAGATTCAGTGGTCAAAACATCTCTGCCAAATCTAATGTATGGCTGTAGAAAACGCGAATCAGTTTAAATAAGCAGATTATCTTAACATGATGCAATTCTTTAGAACACTCATGATACTATACATAACAAAGTGTACACATTACTCAATGTAATACATCAAAATTTTGAACACTGATACGACAACAATTATGTCACATGTTACATTTGAAACATAAATGAAAACCTGTGCATGTTTCTGTGATCCTTTTATTAAACCATCAATAAAAACAAAGATGTTGGCATCAAGTCTACTGCACATTTCTTACAGCATCATGTAAGAAGATACAAAGTAAAAATGACATGAAGAATTTAATCACCATTAAACTTTGATCTGAAGAATAGTCCCAAGTTTCTTATTCAGGATTGTAATTATTGTTTGTCTCGTGGAGTTGCACAAACAGTCACTGAATAAAACATATCCACACCATGACTGAAGATTTGAAGATGAAATGGACTGTCTGTACAAGCGTCTCAAAGTTCTCTAATGGTGATGACGTTGCAATGAGAGAGGGTGAATGCCTAGGGTCGTCGGCCCCTACCCCGTCCCCTGGGGCCACCACGACCGCCCCGCCCACCTCTACCACCACCACCACCTCGACCACGCCCTCCTCGACCTGCAATACACAACACCAGCAGTGAAACAAGCATGTCCGACAATAGGGATTATCCCATAACCACTCAGATACGCACTTTGACGCATTTGTTGTCCATTAAAAAATAAATTAAATTAAAGACCTTTACTAGTAGATTCTAGTTTTAAAGGCTTTATTTCCAACCCTTAAATACTGATCAGCAGCAACCAGCATAAAACCTGAACAGCGAGTTACTTGCAGGCTGTTCTGGTTTTATGCTGGTTGCATATAGCCATTTTCACTTTGCTTCTGAGTGGGAAAGGGTAATGGAACAAATATAACAGAAAAGATGAGAGTCTTCCAAATAATGAACACAATGATCAACATGTTTACACCATTACAGTTGAAAGCAAGTTTTTGAATTACAGTTGGATGGTTTTGTTTAAGGTGTGTGGAAATCTATGATTGACATGGAAAAGTAAAATTTTAGGGAGTGATAATGATGTATGGTTGAACGTTCATTATTATTATATGACAATTCTTAATCTCTTTAGATTTACAAAAAAATGTGTGCTTTATTGCTTAAAGAACATGACGTGTCAATAAAGTTCAAGATGCCCCCACATTCCACTTTGTTTTCATAATGACCTTTGACTTCTAAGTGTGACCTTGACTTTTAAGGTTAGGCAATGTGTGTATCAGTTCACATGTGACACCTAGTCTTATGATGGTTCAAATTTGTGTCAAGCTTTTTTAACATCGATCAAAATATAGCCGAGACAGGAATTTCAAATTTGACATTTGACCTCCATGTGTGACCTTGACCTTTGAGGAAGAGGCAGCGGTTGTACGTGAAATGTTTTCTTATAATGATTTACATTTGTGTGAAGTTATTTTAAAATCCATTAACATATGGCAAAGTTATGGCTTATACAGAAATTATCAAGCTGCTTAATGGCAAAAGTTTACATATGAGGTACATGCAACACTTTGTCTTATGATGATTTATATTGGACTGCTATATGTTGCCTTCTTCAAAGGGGGAAGGGCATAAAAATATCTCATAAGATCAGACACAAAAACTGTAGGTCCTTCCCCAGAGTTCAAGCTACATGTATTAGGAAAATCCAAATAAACATGGTAGTAGTAACTAGTACATGTACAATACGTACACTGTTCAGAAGCTGTGAATATATTGAATAATACGGGAAATTGAAGATCAACAAGTGTTGTGTTAGAATTTCTGAGTAATTAGTTAATTTTGGTAATAATATTATTAAAAGATTTGAACAATATTTGCACATCCCTCATAAAATAATAATATAAACTTCTAAAAAAAAAAATTCCTCCAGTAGCAAGGGCCTTATAGAGAGAGAAAGGCCCCTTCTAAGAGAATTTCTTTAAAATGATGCAATTTTTCCCATATTCCAAACTTACTCTGGGAATTTGTTTCCCCTTTTTCAGGTTTGTCAATGTTTTCCCTAAAATGATAGGCGATGCCCTTTCCCAAAATCAAGAAAAAAGCTCTGACAGTAAGAAAGAAAGTGTTACCTCCACCACGATCGTCTCGTCTGCCTCTAATTCTGCCTTTGGGTGCATCGTCTATTAATAATGTGTCTAATGGAAGGCTGTCTGGGAGAATGTAGTATCGGATGTTGTTGCCACGGATACTCAATGAGTCCAGCTGCTGTGGGTCCTTGTTTTTCACTGTCATTTTCACAGCTTTTAGATGTGTATTCATGCTGACATCAACACCTGTTTGAAAAATTATAAACCACTGAAGTGTAGGATACTAACTTTACAATCAACATTAAGCAAAAAAAAGTATGCTATTATAATGAAATTGGACTGAAGTCTTAAAGACTTAAAACACAAATTTTTGTTAACTATATTTCTTTCAATGTGCAGACATCATAACATTAAACTCAACGCATCATATATGTGGATATCAGTGCCTCCGTGGCAGATGCACTTGACCTTCTTTCGTGAAAATACCCGGGGCGACTTAAAGATGTTAAGACTTTAAAGCAACTGAAATCAACTGGTCGCATGAATATCATTAAAAAAAATATATATTGACAACAGCTGACTAATTGCCATGCATATATGCTTTTTGGAAATTAAATGAAATGATTACAACAGTCACTGAATAAAAAACAACAAACGTTACCTGTTATTGTTCCGTGCACCTGGGTGCCATTCTTCAGCTCGATGGTAACAGTCTCATGACTTAGTTTCATCAAAAACCTGGAAAATCACAAATATTGTTTTTCTTATTATATAAACAGAGACATACTTCATTTTTGTACCCACTGAACTGGTTAAGAACATATTTAAGCCCTTAAATGGAAGTTGTTTTAGTCTGAAGGCTTATATCAAGTTATATGTGATCATCCCAGGCCTTGTTCTACTGCTCTCACGAATACGCTAATCCGACCAGTTCCTATAGACCAGTTGACGAGTGATGTCACGCGCACCTGCAAAGTTTAGACTCCGCCCACTGGTTGGCAAAAAGAGGTGGAATTCATATCTATTAGCGCATATAGAGGTTTACATTATCATGGTGTTTTTTGTTTAGATATTCATGCACTATTTCAACTATAATGTTTCTTATTATGTCTGAATAAAACATTAGCATGAAAGGAAATGCATTTTTGGAACGATTATATTGTAGTTATTATTTGTTTTTACTGACAACGAACTGGAATGGAACACAATCTACGAGCTCGGTATGCGGTTACCACAAACATCTCTCTACTTGGCACATCTTCGTGACCTTTTTTAGAACACAAATACTAAGAAATGGAAATTCGTTCAGAATAAATTAAATTTAACGAACGAACACACATAAGGATGAAAACAAACAACAAATAGATCGAGTTTATGTACGCAACATATACTAACTGATTTGAACCTATATATGTCTGCAAACACTAATATAGCTTGTTACACATTAAATAAATCCTCTTGATAAATGGAATTGTTTTTATTTAATTGTTCACAACAATTTTGACACTCTTTGTTTCAGCATGTTTAACCTGGAGTTTAATTGCCGCTTTGTTCATCACAAACCGATTATCTCGTTATGATCGGATACTGTCCAGACAATACAAAGAAAACAGGGTGTCATAAACCACATGTGGTGTCTGGACCGTCTGGTCATTAAACACAATTTCTGATACCTCTCTTGATGTCATCTCTTGGTATATTGAGCAGTCATTTAAGCCAAATTTAACAGCCAAAGTACTTAGCAGTCAGTTTAATAAAATATTTTAACGTATTTAAAAATATAAGACATTTCTCCGAAATGGATTTACAGGATGTATAAAGTGTAAAGATATTAGCCAGTTTTATCGTAATAATAAAGTGTTTAATAACTATACATTTAAAATATTGTACACATTTTCTGCTACACAGTTAACGTATTTAACGGGTACTGGCAAATGTAAACTCCGTTATTTTAATACGTGTACAGATTTACGATACTGCCGTGTACGATCGAAACACCACCATGAAACCAAGAAATCACGTTTGATCACAATAGGGGTAAAATACACTTGCGAAAAATAAAATAAATATATAGTCTTTTATATATGAAACCAAACATCCATATTATATAGATTTATGGTTTCATATATAAAATGCTAGATTTGTATCACTCATTATCACTAGTAAAGTGATTTCAAT
>VMBQ01009296.1:17358-33847 GCA_007657795.1 Dreissena rostriformis
ACGGACGGACGGACGGACGGACGGACGGACGGACGGACGGACGGACGGACGGACGGACGGACGGACGGACGGACGGACGGACGGACGGACGGACGGACGGACGGACGGATGGATGGATGGATGGACGGATGGATGGATGGACGGACGGACGGACGGATTGATGGACGGACGGACGGATGGATGGATTTGGGTTTTGGATGGATAGATGAATGTGGGTTTTAGATTGATGGAAATTTAAAACACAAAGTCTGACACACAGACAGATGGAGATATTAAACTATGTTTTAAGCAGTTCAAAACATACTTGGTATCAAATTGCTTATTATAAACCGAATAAAATATGTGCATATTATAAATTTGCATGCAATCTTTTGTGCTTAAATATAAAGGTCTCCAGTTAGTTCCGACGGTTCCGACAATGTCCAAAACATAAATATTGTTTTACAAGTAACAAAAAATCATTTCCTTAATTTACGTGTATTCATGTTTAGTTTCCAAATAATGCAACTATGTGAAAATATGCCCGTCCGAGTTATGATTTCGTTTCTACTTATTGTAATGTGAATTAACAATTTAACTTATTAATTAATATTCTTTTTCCGTTTAACTTTTAATTTTTGAAATTAAAACAATATGACAATAAGTCAACACATTTGGTTTCAATGACATCTTTCATCTCTCTACTTGTAAGCAATTTACACATAGCCAAGGTAATGCTTTTATTATTGAGTGTATAGGTCTGTTAAATAGACCATACGAGAGACAAAAAATCTTACAGGACATGAGATCCCATAACTTCTAAAATTTACCGGACCTCACCAGATTTTACCGGACTTTGTTCTTCTGCAACCAGAAAATAGAAAATACCTTTTATAGAGTTTATTTTTATAATTATGACGTTTACAATGGTTAACGATTCTAAGTACAATAAAATGACAACTTAATTCAAACATGTTCTATTAAATCATATGGTAAAACTTATACATTTGCGCGATCGTTTAAACAGCCGCTTGGACTGCTGTCTTTCGCATCAAATCTTGACACGGAACAGGCAACGGTTGTGTGGTTCCCTGCTTTCTATTTACGATCATCACAAGAATTAAAGCCTCTATAATACTCAAAAATCAACGAAAATTTCGTACAGTATTTCGTAAAATAAAGTTAAAAGATTAAATATCAGTGCCCCATATAGCAATTTCCGAAATTTCAACGCCAAATGTGGTCTGTTAACATAGATGTTTGTAGATATAAAATGCACGTTTTGATTTTTTTGTGACACAATTAATTCCATTTTAATTTCCCGCATTGATATCTATTTATAAGACACATGAACACTAAAATGGTACCATTTTATTGTCCTTGTGTTGTATGAATAGACATCGTCACGGGAAATTAAAATGGATTGTAATATATCAAAATAAAATATAAACGAGCATTTTGTATCAACTAACATCCATGTTACCAGACCACATCTGGCGTTGAGATTTTGGAATTTGATATTAGGAACACTGATTTTTAATAAGGTAACTTTATTTTACGAAATATTGTACGAAAAATATGTTGATTTTTGAGTACAAATGGGGCTTTAACACCAGTTGAATTCAATTCAGCAATCAAACACTTGTTGTGTCGCCTTCATCACGTAACAATGTGCAATATTTTACTGGTTCAAAGAATCGCACCTGGTGTTTGTTACGTCAGCAGCAAAGATAAAAGTTCAACTGGTTGGTTGGCTTTATTTTAAAGTTATCGAAGAAAACAACATATTAGGTATTTGAACATATTACTAGTTTCGTTTTCATTTTTAACCAAACAAATGTTACATGTTATTGGTTTCTTTTGTCGGACACGTGGACCGACAATTTCGGAATATTACCAGACCAAATTTTATAGAAAATGTCCGAGATCCGACGTCTTTCGCATTGGTTTGATTAGATTATCTGAACTTAGCAAAAGGTTGTAAACGGTAGAATGGTATTTGAAACGAACCATCGGTCTAGCAAGTATTCCAATGTACCCAAAACGTTTCCTATATTGACCGTCCAATAATTTTATTGACTAATTCTGCGTATTAAAACGTATCAATCTGACCTAAAATTGGTACAATACATATATTTTAACAACCGTCTGATTCAACCCGAAACAACCGAATCGAAACATTTTTAACAGTCGATGTCTAATGTATTCTGACTGTTTCAAAGTATCTATAGATTGTAGCAGTGTCTATATACTTGTCGATTTCATATGTGTGTATGTTGGTGAGTTTGAAAGACATCCAAACGACACAACGCCAGAACGAAACACACATATAACGAAACGACAATCTGGACAGTTATGATTCTTTCTTGCTGGAAAGATACTAATTAATATTAAAGACTCTATTATTAGAGAATCAATAAATACACCAATGGGTAATTCAAATTATTAATCCGTGATTTAAGAAGTTATGAAACGATTTTTATAATTATTCTACACTGGTAATATCTTCTTGACTTCTTGGATAATTCTGATACCTTTTCTTGAGTTTCATTACACGTTTTATTCAAAGAGTGCATTTCTACTTGTATTACTTAATAAATATTTTAATTGCCTGGAAATCAGGAACAATTTTTATGACTTGGATAAATAAATTATAAATATTATGGTAATTAAATAAGTGGTATTACTTCAAAACATAAGTGGTTGCATGTAATGTTGTTATCATTGACTTTGTTGACATTTATAAAAATTAATCAAATTAAAATTAATGTTTAAACAAAATAGCACATATTATAAGAATAAAATAGAATTATTATTTACCTTTACTATTTAGCTCCAATCCAACATACATACTTTAACAGTCGGTGACATTTGTATAACATGCAGTCTTTTGTAGTTTTTGTATTGTGCACCAACAACGTCTTTTAAAGAACAAATAGCAATATATTTAAGTTTAATATAAAGCTAATTAGACTTACAAAATAGATTAAATTTTCAAAAAGGAAATCTATGACAATAATAAGTTACACAATATACCGGAAAAAGTAAGATTAAGTGTCAATTGCATCTGTCTGTTTGAGCAGATTGTCTAGACACCTAATAACTATTTTGTATAATTAAATGCCTCAATAAGTGCATGTATGGCGTTTCAAAGAATTGTTAAGATGTTAACATTAAGAACATACAAGTGTTAGTATTTCGAAACGGTAACATTTTAGGTGTTAAGAATATGTAATAGGACAATGAGGAATGGATTGAGGAGCAATGTATCATCATCGACAAAGAGATGACCGCAGGCAGCAGTAAGAAGGCCTACATCACCGTCAAGACCCACACGAACACCAGTCAATCAAAGGCCTGTGTTATAGCAGACACTGACGGGAATCTCCTTACCGAGAGTGCCGCAGTCCTAAACAGGTGGACTGAATACTGCAGTGACCTCTACAACTACCCTGTTCAACCAGACAGCAGTTTCCTACAAAACGTTCCCATACCAGAAACCGACGACAAAAGTCAGTCCATATTTAAGGCAGAGGTGGAGGAGGCAGTGCGAAGTCTTAAGGCAGGAGGAAAGTCTCCGGTAGTGGACAACGTCACTTCCGAGCTGATTAAGCACGGAGGACTACAGCAATGACGACACTATGCCAAAAGATCTGGGAGCAGAACAAGTGGTCCAAAGAGTGGTCCCAGTCACTAGTCATCCACCTAACGAAAAAGGGAAACCTCAAGCTGCGTGAAAATTACTGCACCATCATCCTCCTCATCAGACATCCCAGTAAAGTCATGCCTCGCATCATCCTCAACCGATTAAAAAGTAAAGCTGAGGAAATACTGTTTTAAATTAAACGCAAACAAAGCATCTAGATAATTGTCCCCTACCGGTGAAACCAGAGGGAACTTATGGTTTGAACTCTGTCTGTCTGTCTGTCTGTCTGTCTGTCTGTCTGTCTGTCTGTCTGTCTCTCTGTCTGTCTTTCTGTCTGTC
Source organism: Dreissena rostriformis (assembly GCA_007657795.1). NCBI lineage: Eukaryota > Metazoa > Mollusca > Bivalvia > Myida > Dreissenidae > Dreissena > Dreissena rostriformis. The sequence continues at coordinate 21,323 of VMBQ01009296.1, forward strand.
TGTCAGTCTGTCAGTCAGTCAGTCAGTCAGTCTGTCACACTTTTCTGGATCCTGCGATAACTTAAAAAGTTCTTCATATTTTCTATGAAACTTGAAACATGGACAGATGGCAATATGGAGATAATGCACGTCATTTCATTTTGTTCCTACGTCAAAAATTCTGGTTGCTATGGGCAACAAATAGACTAGAAATATTGCTGAAAATGGTGGATCCTGCAATAACTTTAAAACATTTTCATATTTTTTCATGAAACTTGAAACATGGACAGATGGCAATATGGAGATTATGTACGTCATTTCATTTTGTTCCTACGTCAAGAATTCTGGTTGCTATGGCAACACATAGACTAGAAATAGTGCTGAAAATTGTGGAGTTTCACCGGTAGTGGACCATATTGCTTGGCAATAGTCTTGTTACATATGTCATCCAGAACACTCGGTAGATAGTCTTGTTACATATGTCATCCACAACACTCGGTAGATGTAGATTTAACATCGTACATTCATCCAATTTGTTTGAGAAAGTACAAAAATAATTGTGTTCACCAATAGAAAAAATAAATATCGCAACTGACCTACCAGCCAGGTAGTTGATAATTACATTACTGATGTTGCATCTACGCGTAATTAAAAAAAATATATATATATATATATACTTCGAAAACTTAAATTTCGCTTTATCATGAATGAAACAAAGTGTAACAACACGAAGTAAGAAATTTAGTTAGACAACAATTCAATTTCTATTAATATAGAACACACAGACAATAATTTGCTGTTGACACGGAATTGCGTACATTCTATAATGAAAGTTTCAACAACATCTATTACCGAGTGTTTTTTTAAATGCATGGCATTCTGGCATTAATGGTTCTTGAAAACATAAACATCTTCCTTATGCACGATTATTTAAGATTTAGTATCAGAAATCGCAATATGTTTCTCGTCAAGTAAATTTAATTAATCTGTATTCACATCTGCAGCAGATTATATAATGCATGAATGGTGATATATGGTTAATAAATTACATGATTTTATAAAGATGGCTCGAGTAATAAGTTCTGCCACTTTAAGAAAATAACTAAATACTAATAAATAAACAGCTTTCTTGATATGTTTCGAAACGGAAATGAATGGATTTTTTGTTAACATGTTAACTAATTTGTAATAATGTTATGTAAGTGCCATATATCAACAAATACATATGTAATAGAATTCAGAAATACTGAAGAAGAGACAAAATGATGCACTCTGCGTTATAAACCCAGCTTGCAAACATACATCGGGTTAAAGTCGGTGCGATCTCGTTCTTATAACGGCCCGATATCGGCAACGACATCGGGCCGTTTTCGTTTTGCCCATCGTGAAAATGATGAGTTGTGGTCAATTTTTTACTTAACAAGAGATGTGTTTGTCAGAAACACAATGCTTCCTACTGCATAAAAAATGACCTTTGACCTTGAAGGATGACCTTGATCTTGACCTTTCAAAATGTGCAGCTTCACGAGATACACATGCATGCCAAATATCAAGTTGCTATCTTCAATATTGCAAAAGTTATGACCAACGTTTAAGTTTTCGGACGGATGCACAGACTGACAGACAGACAGTCGACGGACTTACAGTTCAACTGCCATATGCCACCCTACCGGGGGCATACAAATACCATTAACCGGGGATATATATATAATTTGTTTCTGTCTTGAGATGTATCTCCAATAACATATGAGCCACAGCCACGAAACTAAACGCATACAAGACACATAACACTTGAGGCAATGTCAAGGTCACACATTAAGTGCAAATATAAAACATTTGGTGAATTATTCATTATTACACCTTAACTTAACTATTCATCAATGGATGTTGTAATAATTTTTTAGGTCGTTTTCTTTTATCTTGCAGTTTTCCAGGTAAATCTTAGCTATATAGGACCAATGTAAGAGTCACACACTGTGGTAAAATAAAACAAGTATTGATTAAATATGCGTTATTTTGTTAGTTAATGCTACCATACATCAATGGATGCCTAAATGCCCTGATGTTATTGTTCATCGTTATCAGACAGTGAGGCATATGCAAGACCCATGTCCATATGCCAACGGTCAAGGTCACACAAAATTCGTTGCAAACGGCCTTTAAATAGCAGAGTTATCCCAATTTCTTCATTAAAATGTCTGTTTATATGGGTTTTTTGGTAGATTAAATTAACACTGGTGACGACGAGTATATACACGGATAGCTGAATGTGGCACAATTAGTGTCCTTAAACACCATCTTTTGATAACACTTACTTTATTGGCATCACGTGTTACTAAAATAATCTACTTGTATATGTTTAAATAAACCTTTATTATCGTGCATCAATGAATGATTAAAACAATTTGAAGGGGAGATATCAAATCAACGAATTTGCTTGTTCGTTAGGTTTGACTTGTCATTATCTTGCTGATACTACGACGCGTTTTTTGAACCACGGAAGAAATCCGTGGTGTTATACATCCAGGACAAGGTTAGGGGTAAAAAAAAAGATGCCGACAGACACAGACAGTACGTCGCAGTATGTACAAATTGTGATGTTTTGTAAAAAATGCTAAATTCTGTACATTAATTAAAGCTCCAGGACAATCGAGCATTTACTAAAGGTTAACACATTTTAAAAGGGAGTCAATTGTTAAACAGAACGAAGGTACAATTCATGTTCGGACTGATAGTATCGTGGTGCTTTCCTTCATGCAATGCTGCTTAATTCCTTTAATCATCACTCAAGAGCCGACACGATGTCCATGTCATTAAATTATGACCTGCTCAAGCTGTAGCAAAATATCATCTAAGCTTCAAAACATATAAGACCATATATGCTTAAGTTGCAGTTAGGCTGTTACATGCCAGCCAGCAGGAAAGTTGCACATCAAGAGACATTGACGATCATGTGATGGAGGTCCTTCATAACTAGGCATACTGGAAATATTCCACCAACTAGTGGTTGGATTTAATGAAAATGGAGCGTCAAATATGCAGTAAAAATATTAAACAATATTTACCTTATAACAAAGACTTAGAGATGACATCCTTGAATCAATAAATTTGAAAACAAAATTTACATTTGTGGCATAGAAATTTAAAAAAAAATCATCACAAAAATATGTCAGAAATATAATTTAGTAAAATAGGATCTTAAAAACTTGGTACTAAACAAACAAATTTATAAAACAAAACATATATTATCACAGGTCTACGAAGTAGATAAGCAACCTTTCTTCCGGCTGAATGGCCACATCTCGTTGTTGCGTATTTTGCGAAATCAATACGAATAACAAGACACATGAAAAGGCCCAAACGTTTCTGATCGACGTCTACTACAGGAAATCCTCAAACCGACCAGAATTGGGGAAACAAGGTGGTTGCCGCACCTTAGTCCGAGATATGCATTCAGACATGTTTGCACTATATTAAGACGATACATTACAATTATCTGGAATGTGTAATATATAATCTGGGTGCGGTAGTGTTTTCAACGCCGAAGTGATTAAGCTGATATTTGTCATAATTCCTTCATTCATGTGTTTGATATAAAGGTTGTTTTACATACATGTACAGTTCTTATTTCATGATGTTTTTTGAATGCCTCATTAAACATAAGGTTACGATTGTTTCAATGTAAATAATACTTTTTTATATATGTCTTGTCTTAATGAGTTGTATCATTATTATTATAAAGAAAAGTTTCAAAAATAAAAGAGTATAGAAATCGAATTAATTGCCATTATATTAATCAATGGCAACTTACCCGAGCAACAGATTATTAACTATCGGATTGTTTTCGTTTTTAATAGTATTCGTAATAGTTCCAATATACTGTTTTCCGGTATTTAAAAGTTCACCAACATTTTCCAATTACTGAGTAAGAATAATACATTTACTTTCGCTGCTTGAATTCAGTTGTCTTAACATGGACATCTTAATTTGAGTACAATTGCATAAATGTGCATCATCTGAACTCCACTATTGGCATAGCTTTGAATAAGTGTTGAACGTTTAATTTATCAGGTTTGTTATCCCAAACAACATAATCTTTTTGGAGTGGGTATTGACAAAAAACAGTCCGAAAACAATGGTACAAAGTGATTTTTTTAACGATTATTCTACCAATAACAGTAAGTTTTCTTTTTTCATTGCATTGATTAATAATAGTAATTGCTTTAGCGAAGTTTTTTGGGGAAAAAAATAATTCCGATAAGTGTTTAAGGTCACAATAAAAATGATTGTTTAAAGATTATTCTACCAATAACAGTAAGATTTCTTTTATCATTGATTAATAATTGTAATTGTTTTAGCGAAGTTTTTTGGGGGAAAAATAATTCCGATAAATGTTAAAGGTCACCATAAAAATGTGTCTTGTCAAAATTAACCGTTAAACCAGAAAATAATGCAACATCTTTGAGCATATTTAAAGAAAAAATTATAGCATGTTATAACCCGTCTAGTCACACAGAAATGTCATCGGCAAACTGGAAAATCTTATATTCTACGGGCGTTAACAATAATGCCCTTTATATGTTTACAATCATTGTTCGTAATTGAGAGAAGTTATTNAAGAGGTTTAAAAAAAATGTCAATCCATTTAAAACGTTTTATCGTTTTTTCATATTTTTCAGAGAAATGGTTATTTCCTGAAATGTCAATAACCCTTTGATAGTTATTTATTATTTGGCCTCTAGTTAACTAAAATGTAAACATTGGGAAACGTTAATGGTATGATTTGGTCATATTTCTACTTTTTACATAATGTTTTATTGAAATATGAAGTTTGTTTAAGAATATATGATTGATTGAATAACTTTACCCCATATTTTTTTTTTATAAATGGTATATTTTAGTTTATATTAAGTTGTTCTTTTCTGGACTCGTTTAGGTTCTGTTTCAATTAACAACTTGTGTAGACTTTGATTTATTTGAATGAATAGAATAAAAAATAGTATTCCCGTTAATTTTCCTTTAATACGGTTTTTAAAAAGTTGGTCATTTATAATGAAAAAAAAACATACCACTGTTATTAATAGACTAAACATTATCCAAATTATAGACTGTTTAACAGTATAGTGTTTTATTTCATCTATAACATTATTTACACAATTAAGATGTCATGTAGAAGAGAGTTGTAAAATTTCCACAACAGCAACTACTAGTATTGTTCATTAAAAAAAATAACGAATTTCCTGCACCTAGAGAGATAAAGGCTAAAACTAATACACATATTAAAATGTTATATATTTATTAAAAAGATTATTAATATATATATATTATAATTTTCATATTATTATTAACTGTAGTAATATGCAATATTGAATTATTCAATGCGAACTAGTATTGCATTATTTAATTTGACAGTTGTTATCTACTAAAGTCGTTATTCTTTAACTGGAATTACAATTAACACACATTATATATCTTATTTTAAAAAGTTTATTTATAAATATCCTTACTATTTCATATCGGTGAACCTTGACATGTGCTGTTGAATTTTAAATAGTCTTATAGATAAACTGTAAAATGCACATTCTTATTGTACCACGAAATCCATTAAATGTTCATTTATTTTTGACGCAACTTAAGCTGTCGTTGTGATTCTTTTACAATTAACTGTTGGTTATGATAGTGTTCATATATATTCATATCAATATGTTGTTAAACGTAATAGCTTATTCGTTTATCTCTTGAGTCATAACCACCATGTTTGTTCTATGTGTTTTTTATGAAGTTCTTTTCATAAAGCCTTATTCTTTTTTCACTTTTCTAACTGTAACACATTCATTCTGTTTTTTTTCTACATGGACCCGATAAGTTGACCATATTGAGCCCCCCAGAGATGCCATGAACATTCTCTTGTAGTCTTTGTTTGGAATGACAACTGCTTATATGTTGTTTTTTTTCCTGCTTCGTATATCATGAGTAAAAGCTCGAGCAATAGTAGCTGTCATGTCCACATTACGCATTAAATGCTTTTTACCGCTAGCAATCACTTTGTTTTACCTCTTCGCTATCTTAATTATTCCCGTGTGTGAAACATCTTTGGCTTTTAATATTGAAGCCACGTCTAAGAGCCATCTGACAATACAGATCCATGTACGTATCAGTCCAACCATTCACAAATTAATGACAAATATCATGTTCTTATTTCGATTGATTACAACAGTCTTTGCATACACTGTCTTCTTCTGAGCGTATCCGGTGATATCCGCCCTAACCCCGTGTTACAGGCCACTTCCCCCCCCCCTGGCCACTTTTTCCTCGGGGAAAAAATGGACTAGGCCAATTCTTCCCCAATAGTCCAATTCTTCCCCCACTGATTTTTCATTTATTATATCTTTCCGTCTACACCTTTCATCCAGTTTTTCCCCCTGGCCAGTCCCCCCCCTACCTTGTAAAAGTAGTTTTAACAATATAACTTGATATAGTGTTGCTAAAACTGCCTCCACACTCTTATCCTTTTTTTTACTTATCTTTTACATTTATTCTTCACTTTTCGGCCAGTTTTTCCCCACTGGCCAGTTTTCCCCTCTACCATGTAAAAGTAATTTAAAACAACAGAGTTTAATCGAGAGTTGCTAAAACTGCCACCACCCCCCCCCCTTATCTTTTATTTTACTTATCTTTTACATTTATTCTTCACTTTTCGGACAGTTTTTTCCCCTCTGGCCAGTTTCCACCCCCTACCATGTAAAAGTAGTTAGGGAAAATTGGCCGAGGGGAGAATAAATGACCAAGAGTCATGTTGCAATTAATTCTTTAAGTAGGGGGGTCGAGAAATTGGCCAAGGGGAGAAAAAATGGCCGAGAGTCATTTCGCAATAAATTCTTAAGTAGGGAGGGGAGACAGATTTGACGAGGGGAGAAAAAATGGCCGAGAGTCATGTTAAAATTCATTCTTATGTAGGGGGAAATAAGCCGAGGGGAGAAAAAATGGCCAAGAGTCATGTTGAAATAAATTCTTATATAGGAGGGGGGAATTGGCCGAGGGGAGAAAGAATGGCTAAGAGTCATGTTGCAATTAATTCTTTAAGTAGTGGGGGGAATTCGGCCAATGGGGGGAAAGATTGCCCTGAGCCATTTTTTTCCGGGGGAAAAACGGCCTAGGCCAATCTTTCCCCGGGGAAAAACAGGCCGGGTGAAAAAAAGGACCGCTACACCCGGACATTAGCTAGTGATTCAAAATCATCAGTTGAATCCCGTACTGACTCATCGCTAGATATGCCTCATTTTCTCAAATCTTCTCGGAATAAGTCGATTGTACACTTTAATGTCTAGCGTCTTCTTCATAAATTGGATTAGCTTACTGCAGAATTAACATCATTTGATATCATTAGTTTATCAGAAACGTGGCTATCAGAAAACATCGATAATGACCAGTTGTTTTTATCAGGTTTTAGCCTACCCGTCCGCCGTGATCGAACTCATATTCCACATGGCGGAGTTGTTGTTTATGTCAAGGATGGTATTAATTTCACTCGAAGACCAGATCTAGAAATAACAAGTCTTGCGGCAATTTGGTTGGAGGTTCGACCTCATTCGAATAAACGAATAAACGAATGCTAATCGGTACTTTTTACAGACTACCCAATTCAGATAACAATTATTTCAGTAAAATTGAAGACTCAAGTGGAATGGCAATAGATACGTGCATGAAGGACATTATAGTATTGGGTGACTCTGGGAACTATGACTCTTTTAGAGAATATCTATCAAATATTGAGTGGAATAACGTATATAGTAACAATATGGATACCTTTACTAAATATCTTACAAACGTTATACTTGATACAGCAGCTAATTGCATACTAAACAAAGACGTCACCGTCCGCACAGCCGATCCGCCATGATGGCTCTCATCGGAAATAAAATTAAAACTCTGAAAACGAAAACGAACTTAAAGGAAATCTAAAACAACACATTTCCCATCTACCCGGACTGAGTTTCATGTACTTCGTAATGATGTAGTTTCTCATTTTCCCTCGTCCGCTTCGCAAAATCAAATTATTAAGATTCTCTTGCATGCAAACTTAAATCCAACAATTACTCCTCGCGTGATTGGTGGAAAGTCCTGAAATCTTGTCTAACAGTAAACGTTTATTAAAACTTTACCCCCACTTGTTATCTGTGCTGGCGAACCGGTTTTTGATGAACTTCAAAATCCCGAAGTACTTAATGATTTCTTCGCTCAACAGTCATATATAGATGAGCCTGATCACGTTCTACAGGAGTTGGCCTCCATTGAAAATCAACAGTCACTTTCGTCTATAGCAATACCCGCTTGCGAAGTAAAGGACGTTCTAATGAAGCTGCCTATGGGTAAAGCTTCTGGCTCTGACAGTATAAATAAATAATTACGTGTAGAGGATCTAATGAACTCAGTCAATCTCTTTGTGATCTTTTTAATATGTCTTTGTCGTCGTCAACTATCTCTATTAAAGGCATCAAAGGGTAGTGGTTCACGGGGCCTCATCTTCCCAAGCGGAAATCAAGGCTGGAGTTCCACAGGGCTCCATTCTTGGTCCCCTATTATTCCATGTATATATTAACGACATCGTTAATGTCATTCAATTTATTTGCAGACGTCACTAGTGTATTCGTAGTTGTTGACACTCCAAATTATGCAGCCGCCGCTTTAGAAAGCGATATAGACAAAATTGCAAGATGGGCTAGTAAAATTTAAAACATTGAAGTTGGAATCACTTGTTATATCGCGTAAGAGTGACAAACCATATCATATGTCTATCCATATGTACGATACTCCAATTCCTTCAGTGAATAGTCACAAACATGTAGGCGTTATTCTGTCAAATGATGGAAGCTGGCACGAACAAATGAAAGGCCCGGTCATGCGTCAACATTTTAAAAAAGCTTCGTTTTCGCTTTGAACGAAGATCTCTAGAAATTATTTACTTAACCTGTATTCGACCAATTCTAGAATACGCCGATGTTTTATGGGATAATTGTTCGATGTATGAAAACAATGACTTCGACAAAATTCAAACTGAAGCTGTCCGCATTGTTTCCGGCTGTACCAGACGTGTGTCCTCGAGGTTACTTTTTTACAAAGTTTGCTGGGAAGCTCTTTGCACAAGAAGGTCCAATATAAAGAAGTGAAACTCCAATAGCTCCAGCAGTATTGAATTCCTATTATACACACGTTCGTGGTCCTTTATTTATGGCAAGTGATCAATTGCCAAAACAGTACAGTACGGCACAATACGAAACAACATACACATATAGTAGAATGAAGCCGGGGTCACCCGCCGCCTTGAAACGGTCAATGCTTAGCACTGGGGGTTGAAACCGGTTTTAGAGCGCTCAACCTCACACTTGGCCCAGCAATATTCATGATACATATAAGTGTAAAAAAAATTTTACCGCAAAGCATTGCAACTCAAATTAAACAGAAATAAAAGGGAATTATTCAATTGAATTACCATTTATTACTCAATGGTAGGAAGGACACAGTTACAACTTTTGAGGCATCATGAAATGACATTTTCATGGTAAAAACACACGCTTTAATACACGTAAATAATGTTTAATACACTACTATACAACAGTTTTCTATATGCATCTTTTGAAACTTTCCAATAATGTCTCGTTAACATTGTTCTTCACTGAAGTCGATTTAGCATGTTTTATCATCTACAACTCTACTGCATAATTAAACTGTAAAACGTAAATGATTTAATCTCATATACATGTGTTACGTACTAATACAAGTCAGTTTATTGCCGGTTGACGACAGTATATTTAACATTGTAACTCCTAGAATGAGTTTCCAGTAGCCAGAATGAAAATGATCGCCGCCTGAGTCCATGGGTTTGCAATGCCACGATGTAACTTGCTTTTGTACATCCATTCATGCCCTAAGTCCTCATAGCACACTCTGATTACATCGTTTCCGTCGCTTTCTTGTATTCGTCCAAATTTACCATTCCCGAGAGTTTTATTTACACTAGTCACATATACTTGATATTGGTAGTCATCAATCTACGTGGTCAAAAAGATCTATCTGTTTGCAGAAATATGACTTAGTTAAGATTAGAGATGGTGATTGTTTAGCTCTTATATTAGACAACAGAATCAGTATTTCAACATCCGGGACGTTTTCTTTTTCAAACTTGTACACGGTGAAAAAGGTCCTGTTTTCGTACTCACCTCTGATTGTGATGAAGTCATTAAATGAGGGTTTAAAGCGTATTGATACATTTCCGAAATTAAACTGCCAGATATTGTCGAGAGCCTGATGTATAGTTAGCAGCACTGGCTCAATGGTCTGTCCGTCACTGTTCTTGTACAAACGTGCAACAAAATAGTTGATACCAAATGAGCTGACATTGTTCACGACTTTGAAGAACTCAAGTTCCCATTCGTCCAGTCCATGTCCCTTGTGATTCCGTTAATAACAACTGAAAAAGTATCTCCAATTAAAATGGAAGGTAGGTCACATATGTTGTTCCATATAAGATGTCCTTCGGGGCACAATAATCTGCGACAGTCACCCTGAAAGAATTCGTCGTGTATCATGAAAACGTAATGCTATAAACGTATACCGCCATGTGCGGCCTAAAGGAAATGAATCTTATAATAATTATGTCATACTTGTTCCAAATTAAAACGAATTTATGTTATTTATGCAATCGGTCACTTGCCTTAAATAAAGGACCAACTAATTGTTTGTAATAAGATTTCAATACTACTCCAGCAGCTGGAGTTTCACTTCTTTATATTGTTTAATTTACATACGTGACATCTATACATCGCTATGGTATTAAGCAATTGTGCTGTTGTTGTTTTTCTTAAACTTAAGGTTGTATTTAGAAAAAACATAGAGCCGTCTTAAAAAAAATATATATAATATGCTTGACCTTGATAATAGAACATGAACTATTGACAATGCTTTGATTACATAAAACGTACAAATATCATATTAAACATATTTACAATTCTTTATCAGTTTAAATACTGGGCTATGTATTTATATAATTTAGCAATACAACAGACAACTTATCCAGATGCGAGAGCATTGTCTCTTCAATACCTCGCTGTTAGTTGCGTATTTTGCAACAGAAAAAAGCACACAATATTATTAGATTCGGATATAATGTTGTAACGTCTCCGGGCTAAACATTTTTTAAATGCGTTTACAAAATAAATTTAAATGGTATGACTTTATTTCATTAAAAAAATTATTACATGTAAAAGTTCTTCTCGAAAGCATGTGCTTTTTTCAATCATGGTCATTTCATAGAGTCGGCAATACTGAAGCTTTTCTGAAAGTTTTTAAACTAAGAGTCAAATATTGTTAAATTCAAAATGCGCAAGACCAATTAAATTTATCTTGCATGCAAATACATATAACATATTTTAAACACTGTATATTCCAGTCGCATCTTGACAATATCAAATTTAAAAAACAACACCACAACAGCATTTGGCATCATATGTGTCTCATCGCAGATTAGCAATTGAACGAGCTAGATGGAAACAACTTATAAAATACCAGGAGCAAAACAAAAACTCAAATAATTTAAGACAAAAGAAGATGAGTTGCATTTTGGGCTCGAATGTCCACTTGAAATATACATATACACGCACAATTTTGGAATTGACCAAATATTCTTACATGTATCGAACTTTTAAAAATCGGAAATGAACGTTCATCAGTACACCTTGCTACCATTCTGAACATTCCGTGTCAACTGCATGACTCTCCATGAAGGTTGCAACACGTATGTGTGTTCTAAATCAATATTTAACTAACTTTCTTCCAACAATCTTAAACAGTTTACTATTTGCAAAACTTCATTATGTTGTAAACTTCTATATCATCTAAAAAAAACGAATGCCGATTCGATAATATTGTTTTTAGCATCACAATAAAAAATTAAACTCCGAAAACAGGTTGTAACATGTTTATATTGTCTTGGAAATGTTTGCACAAAATGGAATAACTATTTACGCAAACGGTTGAACAACGAATTTACTATTCATTGTACGTTTTCTATACTTGTATTCCATACAAAATATTGAAAGAAAATTAAAAAATATAGCGTCGTGATATCAAAAATATGCATAATTATCCATGTAATTTGAAGCTAGATCTTATAGATGTAAGCTCTTTTATTAATGGTTTCTTTTCGATTAATTAAATTAATACAACATAATGGCCTGTGTTAAATAAATTAGAAAGAGTTTGAAAGGACACATCAAGTTTAAGATGTGTATCTGTTACCTTTCTGTTCCTGTGGCATACAATTTCCCCTGCGCTCTCTTGTGTCACTGAATGATCTGCATCATATGATCCAAGAACTAACATGAGATTTCCAGGTTTAACGCGGTTTGTATCGTCATAATTATTAGATTTACATACGTCATTTATTGTGGCTGTTGCGTAAGGTTCGCTACATAAAAAGCTTTGTTGCATATCATATGTTGCCTTGGGGTCACTGGAGCTTACGACCTACCCGAAAGTCTTGCTGACGTA
>VMBQ01009297.1:0-32218 GCA_007657795.1 Dreissena rostriformis
CACCAGAAACCTGAACTACCTGGTACCATACTCAATGACACAGTATCACTCCAATTCATTCTTTCCACGTAGTATTCGTCTGTGGAATGGCCTGCCTGTGTCCTTACAAGCTAGTCCCAGTATAGGTATCTTAACTGGGCAGCTGCATCTTTTCCACCAGTTCTAAGTCTTCTCTGTTTTTAACTGTTTATCTTAGTCTTGTAGCTTCTTTTATCTTTTTATATGTGCCTAGTAAATTGCACTTAACATATTTTTAACAGCTGACAACGCGCCTGCTTCTGATAATCGTTCAACGATTGTATAGCAGTACCATGTAGATGTAGATGTAGATATCGTTCACACCGTAAAAAATATAACAGAAATTAAGGTAACCGGGTAAATATAAAGTGTACTTAAATTACAATAGCCTGAATGAAGAAATACAACCATTCGTGTTTTCCAAACATACTGCTCAACAACTTCTCATATTAATGACTTTGACTGTGAGAGCATAGAACGACAACTCTTTGCGTGGAGATTGTGACCGCCAATATAGCAAAGTTTGCGTTATCGTTTATATTTACGACGTGGCGACATCCAAATGTTAACGCTATTTATACATTAACACTAACATTACTAACACCGTGTTCAGAAAATGAGAAGGCCCATAACTGAATGTTAGAAAATATGATAATAAATTAAAACTGTTCGTGATACACGAGTTACTTTTGAAAAGTCAGTGTTTGACAGCAGGGACTCCTTATTGTGACATAATAAATGTGCGTGGTGTTTAATGAGTGTGTGCATTTTATATCTACTAAAATTAGGGATATTAATGACTAAGAAAGCTGCATACTTCTCTAAAAAATAATTTAAAGAACTGTATAAGGACACAAGTTATCATTTAAAATTGCCCAATGTATAATCTTTACTCTTCAGTTTCTTGATTAAACTTTTTGCTCGTTTATACATTTTCTATGATAATATTATATAGTATACATACATGAAACGTATTTGCAAACGAAGCAGACAGTAATCTCCTCAACTAGTGGCAAAACAGAGGTCGATGTGTTTTACGGAAAATCTACTACTTTTTTATTTTCAGAATTCTCCTTCATTTGCAGATCGTTTGATTGGTAACTCAAAATGACCGATCTTATGTTCATTCTGCGCATTGCATTTCCCTTATTTACACTGGTTGTGCGGTCTCTACTATTTCTCAACCATTCTACCAGACCCAATTAAAAAGACCATTGATTTGTGGTCTTTCAACATAAGGTGTCGATTTAAAGGTTGATGAGGCAAATGGTAATAATTTAGAAATTATCTGTTTTATTGAAAATTTCGTCTTTATTCTTTTTTATGAAATTTGCATTCAGTTTGTTCTAGTTGTACGACATAGACAGACTAGTCCGTCTTGTCACGGTATCTTGTGCATTAACCTGATGTTGTTATGTAAATCTGTTGCATCATCTTTGTCTTTGCCTGATGTGCGGCAGATAGCGTCAACACACTTATATGTAGTCCAGCAACTGTCTTCTCTAAAAACTAACACATTTTTGAGGTGGGACCTTATGGGTTTATCTCTTTCAGTGGAACATTTAGAGAGCTGAGCAACAATATACAGCAAGCGGTCACAGAAAATCAGAAGGACCTAGTTTTCAGCTCTTACGTTAATGTGCCACAACTTTGATATTATGCCACAATTCCTGTTTGCAACATGACTGCCAAGTCGGTGTTCCTAAAGCCCAACACTATCACAAGTGTCGTAAATGAAGTCACTGATGTTGATTAAATCAATACGTTTCCTTTCTATCCTTCTGTTCATCCATCTTTTGAAGTTCCAAAGTCTTTATATGAGTAAGACATCAACATTGATTGTTCCCTGAGCAGTTTCTTAAAGCTCGACTAATTCTGGTAACTATAAACACGTATTTAATACAAGTCCAATAGATATTGGCCATGGCAATTTGATCAAGCTCCACATCATCCTTCGTGACAACACGCCCTTCAAGCAGCCATACCCCAGGATTCCTCAGGGATGTACGAGGAGGTGCGCCAACATATCAATGAGATACTGAAGTGCGGTACTATCGGTGCGAGAAATTCCCCTTACTCATCAAACAGTGAATTGGTCTGAAAAAAAGACAATACTCTTAACTTATTTTTTTTCGTCATTGTGGTCATTATATTAAGTGACTTAAAAAGTGCATTATACTGGGAAAATAGTTGAGGGCGCTGTGTTGGACAGCTCCTTATAGGCCAACAGGTCAAAAATACAAGTCGCATATGCTTGTAACATGAAAATTTGTTTTACGCAATATCTAGAGAATCTAAGGATCATATTTTTAAGTTTGCTGGTAAGTCTTGACGAAGGATGAACCCTTATGATTTTCAAATCAAAAGATCAAAGGTCAAGGTCACTGAACGACTGCCACAAGTCGGGGTGATACATGTTTTACAAACATCCCTTGTTACGTTGTATGAGAATTTTGTGTTTGAACTACACCATACTTAAATAATCAATAACTATAAATGTGTGTGCAATAGGTTTGTTTCTGTCTTTCATCTACAGATATTGAATTGACACATGTCTTAAAAGGGTCATTATTTAAAGTCATCGTCCAATGTCCCCGTAACTCTGACCTGCAATTGAGCTGAATTATGCTCTTTGGACCTGGTACTTTTACAACAAGTTTGTACATGTAAATCGATATAAATTATTATTGGAACTAAAAGCATAATCTTCAAGTCATTTAATAAGATAAGGGCATATAACTGTGATTAAAACTGTCATACCTTTAAAAACTGTTTGCTTTTGAAATTCTTATAAGAGTTTACGTGCATCAAGTTAATATTTCGGTTCAGATTTACATTTCAATATTCTTACATATCCTCAATGCCAAAAATGTGAACAGTATTAACTTTGAAATTAGCCATATTACTCGTATATTGGATGTAACACGTATGGGTTTTAAGGGATAGAGTTGCAAAGAACCAGCCATGGCAAAGCCCATTTTTGAACCAAGTTAAAACTGTACAATCATAAGTAGAATAGGAACACTTAATTTTGTAGATTTCATGGATGGACCGAACCATGAATTAAAGTGTATAATAGTTAATAGTTGCTTACAAAATTTACTGATATTCGTANCAAAGGTCAAGGTCACGGAACGACTGCCACAAGTCGGGGTGATTCATGTTTTACAAACATGTCTTGTTACGTTGTATGAGTATTTTGTCTGTAAACTGCACCATACTTAAATAATCGGGTTAAGATTAATGTGTGTACCATAGGTGTGTGTCTGTCTATCAACTACAGATATTGAATTGACACATGTCTTAAAAGGGTCATTATTTAAAGTCATCGTCCAATGTCCTCTAACTCTGACCTGCAATTGAGCAGAATTATGCTCTTTGGACCTGGTACTTTTGCAACAAGTTTGTACATGTAAATCGATATAAATTATTATTGGAACTAAAAGCATAATCTTCAAGTCATTTAATAAGATAAGGGCATATAACTGTGATTAAAACTGTCATACCTTTAAAAACTGTTTGCTTTTGAAATTCTTATAAGAGTTTACGTGCATCAAGTTAATATTTCGGTTCAGATTTACATTTCAATATTCTTACATATCCTCAATGCCAAAAATGTGAACAGTATTAACTTTGAAATTAGCCATATTACTCGTATATTGGATGTAACACGTATGGGTTTTAAGGGATAGAGTTGCAAAGAACCAGCCATGGCGCAGCCCATTTTTGTACCAAGTTAAAACTGTACAATCATAAGTAGAATAGGGACACTTAATTTTGTAGATTTCATGGATGGACCGAACCATGAATTAAAGTGTATAATTATTAATAGTTGCTTACGAAATTTACTGATATTCGCACCTTCATAAATAGGGGAGGTGCTTATATAGGTTACATCTAGTAAAGTTTGTTTTTAATTACAATTGGTTGCCACTAATGAGAAACCGGTGTCGTTCTTTTGAACACGCTTTTATTGTGAACTCTGCTTATTGGGACTGCACTGTTTGACACTTTATATGAATACACAGTGGCGCTTTGGATAAGGTGCCCTCCTAGCGATCGGGAGATCATGGGTTCGATCACCACTGTGGGGACGTTCTTTAGATCTCCCATAATGACACCAAGTACTGCTTCTACCCAGGATCCAGGACTCCTTGTATACTATTCAAATAATAGAGTAGTCAAATTGCGTCCAGAGGAGCCCTGTACTTAATGGGAACAAGAAGAATGCTGTCTTATCTTATCTCTCACAATGGCATGATGTGTTTGCATAACAGGTCGATAATGGAGTACAATATATTTCATTTTAATTTCCCGCAACGATATCTATTCATACGACACACGAACACTTACATGGTACATAAACTTGTGTTGAATATATTGTACCACAAAAAATAAAAAAGAGCATTTTGTATCTTGTTTAACATATGTTACCAGACCACATCTAGCTTTGAAATTTTGGTAATTGCTATATGGATGACTAATTTTGTATGGGTTACTTTATTTTTTCGAAATATTCGTTGATTTTGAGTGTTATTGGGGCTTTAAACTAATCGAAGACACGTTTGTTAAACTGTTTTATTCAAGTTATAAAGTGTACCAAACTGAACTTAACATGAGCATAACGTTGGTCATATTCGTTTAAAGCTTTAATTGATATAATTTGTTTCAACTAACACATTCTGTCATTCTTTGGCAAACATATGTATGCAAAACTAACAAAATTCGCACAACAGAAATCCATACGAAATTCTAACTGGATTGTCAAGTCCGGAATACATCTCGCTTGCTGTCACCTAGAAATTTAAGCATTAGTTGTCGCCCGTTGCACATACCAAGCTATTTATCGGTCTGATTTTACCTACGTGTACAAGTGTTTACATTGCGACCATGTTGTATAGATTGACAAGCGGTTTAAGTACAGGTTTGTATTAAAAGTAACTTGCACTGTACTTGAGATGTGATATGTATTGGTATGGGTTTTCGAGAAAGATTGGAATAATTTACTCCCAATTGTGGCCTAAAGACTTAAAAATTACAGCCATGGAAGTACATAAACGTCCATAATTGCAATTATGGAAGTTCCATCAAGTAAAGATGAACAATCAAAGAGAGAGATTTAAACAAAAAAAATATTGATTTCTCTAAATATATACCGGTATTACTTCATTCGCTGAATTATTTTTCATCTTGAGATCTAAATCTGACCTCAGTCTATTGTCACGGGGCCTGTCAATTCTAACCTGTAAGAAATGCGTTCCCATAAAGGCTCACAGGCCTTTCTCCCTATTTTAAATCTCGTAAGTTTTTGTTATTTAAGAACAAAATAATAAAATAAAACAAATAAACAACAATAAATAAACACAAAACCCGAAATAATCACGACGTCGTCTTCCAGTAGTTTAAACCTCTCTTTAGAAATCGCAATTTCCTTATGTAGGTATTTAATTAAAGCGTCACCCTCCCGCTTCATACGTTCGCATTTTTCTTTTTCAAAATTAATGCGCTTTTCTTGTTCTTGTAGTTGTTTGACCTCTTGTTCAGAATCCGCCAATTTGTCTTGTAGGGTTTTAGTCTGCTGTACAGAAACCGCCCATTCTTCTTGCAGTTTTTTAATCCACTGTTCATACTCAAGCTTGAGACGTTCGCATTTCCCTTTTTCTAAATTAAAACGTTTTTCTTGTTCTTGTTGTTGTTTAATCTTCTGTTCAGAAACCGTCAATTCTTCTTGTAGTTTTTTAATATGCTGTACGGAAAGCGCCCATTCCTCTTGTTGTTTTTTAATTTGATGTTCAGAAACCGCCAATTCTGCTTGTAGTTTTTTAATCTGCTGTACAGAAACCGCCAATTCGTCTTGTAGCTTTTTAATCTTCTGTACAGAAACCGCCAATTCG
Source organism: Dreissena rostriformis (assembly GCA_007657795.1). NCBI lineage: Eukaryota > Metazoa > Mollusca > Bivalvia > Myida > Dreissenidae > Dreissena > Dreissena rostriformis. The sequence goes on from VMBQ01009297.1 coordinate 5,913, forward strand.
TCTTGTAGCTTTTTAATCTGCTGTACAGAAACCGCCAAATCGGCTTGTAGTTTTTTAATCCTCTGATCATCCTCCCGCTTCATACTTTCGCATGAATCTTTTTCAAAATTAATGCGTTTTTCTGTTTCTTGTAGTTGTTTAATATTCTGTTTAGAAATCATTAATTCTTCCTGTAGTTTTTTAATCTTTTTTTCGTACTCCCGTCCAACACTTGTTTCGTATTTCTCTTTTTCCAAATGAATGCGCTGTTCTTGTTCTTGTAGTTGTTTATTCTTCTGTTCAGAAACCGCCAACCCTTCTTGTAGCTTTGTAATAAACTGTTCATACTCCCGATTAATACTTTCGCATTTCCCTTTTTTCAAATTAATGCGTTTTTCTTTTTCTTGCAGTTGTTTAATCTTCTCTTCAGAAATCGCTAATTCTTCCTGTAGTTTTTCAATCCTCTTTTCGTTCTCCCGCTTTATACTTTTTTCGTATTTCTCTTTTTCCGCCAATTCGTCTTGTAGCTTTGTAATCTGCTGTACGGAAACCGCCAGTTCTTCTTTTTGTTTTTTATTCTGCAGTACAATAACCGCCAATTCATCTTTTTGTGTTTTATTCTGCAGTTCAGAAACCGCCAATTCTTCTTTTAGTTTTTTATTCTGCTGTAAAGAAACCGCCAATTCGCCTTGTACCCTTTTAATCTGCTGTACAGAAACCGCCAATTCTTCTTTTTGTTTTTTATTCTGCAGTACAGAAACCGCCATTTCTTCTTTTTGTTTTTTAATCTGCTGTACAAAAACTGCCAATTCTTCTTTTTGTTTTTTATTCTGCAGTACAGAAACCGACAATTCTTCTTGTAGCTTTTTAATCTGTTGTACAGAAACCGCCAATTCGTCTTGTAGCTTCTTAATCTGCTTTACAAAATCCGCCAATTCGTCTTGTAGCTTTTTAATCTGCTGTACAGAAACCGCAAATTCTTCTTTTTGTTTTTTATTCTGCAGTACAGAAACCGCCAATTCTTTTTGTAGGTTTTTAATCAACTGTTCATACTCCCGCTTCATACTTTGTTCAGTTTGCTCGTTTTCAAAAATGATTCGTTTTTCTTGTTTTTGTAGTTGTTTAATCTTCTGTTCAGAAACCGCCAAGTCTTCTTGCACTTGTTTAAACATATTGTCATACGCCCTCTTCATACTTTGTTCGTATTGCTCTTTTTCAAATATAATTCGTTTTTCATGTTCTTGAAGTGGTTTAATCTTTTGTTCAGAAACCACCAATTCCTCTTGTAGTTTTTTAATCTTTTGCTCATGCTCCCGCTTCATACTTTCGCATTTCTCCTTTTCAAAATTGATGCTTTTTTCCTGTTTGGAAATCGTCATTTCTTTTTCTTGCAGACATTTCAGCTGTTTATCATACTGAATCTTTTTTTGTCTGTGCATCTCGTCTCGTTTTCGAATACATTCCTCTAACTCTTTAAGACGCTCATCATATTCGCACTGTATACGTTGAAGGTTTTCATGCTCTATAAGATCACGCTTTGCATTTCCTGGAGAAAAAAAACCTACAAAAACTAGTATCTATGCACTGCCTTATTTTGTTAGTCAGTTGAGTATTAGTGAAATGTTTGTTTTTCAGAAGCAAAATATGTAATGAATCAAACTTTGTTATGGAATTGTATACGGCGCATTACGTTGGAACAGAACTTCACAACTTTTTTTGACAAAGAATATCCCTTTTTAATTATTCGCTTAATAATTTTAGTTTACATAATATGGGAAAAATATGCATTTCTCTTACCTTTTTTATCGGGTGTTTTCCTTTCGTTTTGCTCATCTCGCATTCTTTCATAAGTAAGAGCCGACACATTCTGAAGTATAATTGTTTGCTATATTTAATGAATTAATTATAAGCTAATATATAATTTTGAATAAAATCATGTAAGCAAATACTTGACAATTGAAAGGCTCGCATCCTTAAGCTATTAAAAAGAATCTTCGGTGAATGCAAATAGGCATCATTTTGAAGTACCATATTCGTGACTTCCAAAAGAAACGCAAACACATATGTTATACCCAATGCTATTATTTATAATAGGTGGAACAACACCTGTACGCTGTACTTATGTCCTACTTGCACTTGTCATTTTTACAATACAAAAATACTTGTTTAATAATTTAAAAGTATCATTTATTCATTTCAGAAATGGTGCATTGTATTGCATCTGTCTATGTCAAAAGTTCATCTATGACCAAATGTTATAGATTGAAAATCAAGAACAAATATCATATCAAAATGAACACCGTGTCAATAAAAATTATAATCGAAGCCAATCAAACAGTTTGCTTAAATCTTCGTACCTCCTCAACGAGTTCAATTACTTCTTCGCTTCCATCGCACGCAATCGTAAGTGCTCCAATATGATCCTCTTCCTCGATTAGTTTAGCAAACTTCAAGTTGCGAACAAATTCATATTCCTTTATATAGTTTTCATGTCTGCACTTAATGTTGTTTTCTTTCAATGAATCTATATTCTCTCCCATTCTCTTAAGTGCTACGAATAAATGTCGATAATGCTTGTTATGTTCTAACTCATCTAAATGTTCAATTCGCTGCCGTAGCACTTGTTTATGTTCTTTACATTTAAGTTCCGTTTCATCAAGTACGTCTGTATTTTGTTTGTGTAAGTTATCACTTTCTTTTTCTGCTTTTGTCATCAACATTTTCAGTTGCTGGACACACGCTCCGTGAAATTCATTAATGTCGTTTGCAAAGCTTGATCTACATTTATCATTAAGTCGTCTGTTTTCGTCTATTTCGGCAATAATATGGTCTATTTCTTCGTCTAACTCTTGCAATGAAGAAACACTTTTATTCACGTGTTCAATGTCGTGCTGGACATTGTTTAAATCGACCACCGTATCTAAACAACCAAAGTGATTTGAAAAAACACAACGACCACAAATACATACATAATGTTTCTCGCAATAAAACGACTGATTTTCATCAGTATGTTCTTTACACTTTTGCTTGTGAATATCAATATCAGCATCGACCGGTGATTCTAATCCTGTATCAGTTGATTTTTCAGTCTCCATTTTCTGAACAAATTAGGCTGAAATATTTCTTAATATATATGCATTTATTTCAAACATTATAGTAATTTAACACATTTTATATTAATAATCTCTTCATTTAAGTCCTTACAAAAAGGTGCAGATCACTCATTCAACTGCATATCAGCCATGTATCTAATAATCGTGGTTAATATTCGAGTACTTGTTATCATCGAACGATATATATACCAACACGTTGATATCGTTTAATAAGAACATTGGCCTATTGATAACGATAACATATGCTTAACATATGGACCCATGTATATTATGATAGTTGGAGTCTAAATACATTTTCAAAATGTGTTACAGGATATGAAACGGAGAGTACTAAAACAAAAGAAATCAGTAACGGCAAATTACGTGAAATATAGAGTTGACATAACAATAGTCCGAATGAAGAAATATAACAGTTCATTTTGCCAAAAATGCTTCAACAACAGTTCTTATTAATGAATTTGACTCGTAAGTAAGTATCCGACACCATCAAAACATAAAAATCGGTTTCCCTTGCTTCTATCGTTATTGACCGCCAATATAGCAATACTTCTAAACTTTTCTAGATACGACATGGCGACTTCTTGATGTTTCAACTTTTTATGCATGTTAAAGGTTAAAGGTCAAAGGTTCGGGTTTAGAGTCTGTTATGATGACTTAGGCATCTTCAACTGACTTTCACATTAACCAGCTGATCACTGGGATATAAGTTATCCGTTTGCACTCGGCACAGTATGCAGTCACGGAACATTTGGCTTATTTCCCTCACAGGTACCCATTTTTACACCAAGGTGGAGAGGAGCAAGCGTGGGATTATTTTTTTCCTTGGAAAATCCAGTGCTCTGAACATTCCGATATCTAGACCAGCACCATACCACTAGACCACTGTTCGTTAATAACGCCGTGTTCAGAAAATGATTAAGTCCATGAATGAATTTTAGAAAATACAATAAGGTCACTTCAAATTGATTTGTTGGTCGTCGGATTTGCCGCACCTAAAAAATATTTAACCGCTCGCACTCATTTTTGTGTCCTTCTTTTTAATCGATAAGTCAGACGCTCAAAAATTCGATCGAGACGACCAGAAAGTATGGCTTCCTGCGTGAGCAAGCTCATGTTTTGCTGTCGTGACCGTTGTAACAAATTGCAATGAAAAGTTGCTGCAGCCAACCATTATTAATATAAACATGGTTGACGGAACATGTTTAACAGCTTGGTCCGTGTATTATAGAGAAATCAAATAAGTTTTTGTAATGTATCAATTTATTTCAGAAAAATACAATATCGTTCTAGCTATCGAAATGCCCCTTTTAAAATAAGGTACCGACAATGGATTTTTAAGTGTCCTATTAGTATTTGTTCGGCTAACTTTTGATTGCGGCCAAATCATTAGCTGATGTTGTGAAGGTTGTTTACATAGACAAAAAATGTGTATGAAGTGTTTAAACAGTAAAATGAAGTACTAAGAGTTTATGGTGAAATTGTATAAGGAATTTCAATTTTTATTATACGTGTGGTAATATAATATCAAGTTTATGTCTGTGTGACATTGTAATCGGTCTGATCAGCTAACACTTCAAAACGATGCTCATATGTGATACATAGTGTACTTGATAGATACTTGACATACATTTGTATACGATTTAGCTTCTTTATGGTAATAACGATGTATATTTAAGAAATAATCGACGAGTAACCGTTGGTTATTGCGGTAATAACCAACGGTATGGAATTCCGATGCGTAGGAATTAAGCCACGAGGGCGTAGCCCGAGTGGTTTGATAACAAGCATCGGAACGACATACTGTTGGTTATTACCGCAATAACCAACGGTTACCCGTCGATTATTTCGATTCTACGACAATTCCACCACGAAAATGTTTTTCAATAACATCCGAAATATAGTGTCCGAATTATATGCTACTCCAAATAATAACTAGATCCCTTAATAACACAGCTTTAATGTGTCTTTTCTTCTTGTTTAAACTTATTTTATATACAGACAAAATAAATTAACTTTGTTTCCAGTGCGTTAGTTCGGTTATAAGTACTTTAAGAAGCAATTTGTGTAAGTTTATTCGGTAGAATGTATTCACGCGCTGTGCGAAGAAACAACCGTTGGTATATCGGGGTAATAACCCACGGTAAGCTCCCTTCTCATTCTTATGTGCGTGCGTTGGTTATTGGTGCGCGACTGTGGTAGAATCAAAATTATCCTTGTAATGATGTATGTGCAAATTTAACATTTAACTGATTACTCAGAACTGCAGAATGCGTCAAAATTTACTAATTTTCGCACCTTAATTAGTAGGTCAACTGCTTATTATCCCACGCCAAAGGCGGAGGGATATTGTTTTGGCGTTGTCCGTCCGTCCGTCCTTCCGTTCGTCGGTCCTTCCGTCCATCCGTCCGTCCGGCACTTTTGTGTCCGGAGCCATATCGTGGAAGTGCTTTGGGGGATTTCATTGAAACTTGGTATGAGTATATATATGGATAAGAGGATAATGCAGGACGAATGGCATTGTACACCATCTGTTAATAGCGGAGTTCTGGCCCTTTGTATATATTCTGTATCATTTCAGCAATGGCGGGGGATATTAATTCTACGAATTTGCTTGTTTATGTAACATCTACTTACGTCTGTTTTAATGACAGTTGATTGCCACTAATTAAAAGCTGGCTTTGATCTTTTGAACATGCGTTTTATTGTCAACTCTGTTTATTGTGGGTGCACTGTTTGACACTTTGTATCAATTCGCCGTGGCGTAGTGGATTAGGTGTCCGCCTAGCGATCGAGAGATCATGGGTAAGATCCCCACTGTGAGAGCGTTCTTTAGATCTCCTTTTATGACACCAAGTATTGGTTCGACCAAGGACCCTGGACCCCTTGTAAACTAGTCAAATAATAAAAAGTCAAAGTGCGTCCATGCTCGAGAGGAGCCCTGCACTTAATTAATATAACAACAAAAATGCAATCGGATTCTATCTCTCACAATGACGCGACGTGTTTGCGTAACAGGCGTAGTTTGTTAAATTGACAGGTCGATAATGGAGTATGTTTTTGCGGTGTGGAATGTTTGTGACCGTAAAGTATGACACAAATAGAACCATTATACGAAATAATGGGGCTGGGTACTTGCCTTCAAGAACATATGCCATCCCCTTAGCTTTAGAATAGGAGGACATGAATATTGCTTTATCCTGCCTCGGTTGCAAACATTGACCAAATAAAGCAGGGTCGAATAAATTTTCCTATCTCCGGTCAACAGGAAGTAGTGTATTCCTACGCTAAAGCTCACCCTATTTTCTTTTTCTAAGCCTCACCGGATAAACTTTCTCCATCTCGGCACTAACCATGTATTCTCTATCTCCCGTTACCTTTAGATGAGTGGGACATGAATTATGCGCTTCCGGACATATGAGCTCCCGCTACCTTTAGAATAAGGGGAACATGAATAATGCGCTTCCGGACATATGAGCTCCCGTGAGCTTTAGAATAAGGGGGACATGAATAATTCACTTCCGGACACTGGCCCTCTCGACATTTAGCGATTCATTGCTTAATTCTTTCCTAATTTGAAAGCTAATACAAGTTACAATTAAACCATTAAAACGCCGACAAGCAGTTCATAATTAATCAATTGAAATATTCAGGGTTTTCTTTAAACAAACAGATCACAATTGATAGTCTATTAGCATGGCTTTTAAAAAACACTTGCTACTGTTGATGTAGAGTGTGGGAGCGCTAATGTCTTGGTAGGCATTCGTCCCGGAGGGCAAAAGTCCGCCTATGCTAGATATAACGAAATGGCATATGTCTGGAAGGGCCATACTTTAACTGCTATTATTTTATACATTTACGATCAAATACGGAAAAGTTGAACTGTACATGCAATGTGATATTGTGAAATGCCGTTAAATCCGTGCTTAATTATTGTAAAATACAAGTATGCATTTCTCAAAATTGTGTACTCCTACATTCTCTGAACATCAAACCAGATGTTTAGTTATGATAACACTTATGTATGCCGCAAGGAAAGCTACCGATTCGTGTGCTGAATGAAATGCTGGAATCTCAAATACTTGAACTGTATCTAAAGCAATTTAAGTATAATACAAATTTAATAATTACATTTATCTATATAGTCAATGGCATGTCTCATGTTTATATACCCTAATACTAGTGACTATTTTCAAAAATTATATTTGTTTAACACTTGTTTTTCTCTAAAATGTGAACAAGTTCCAAATCAAACAGCAAAAAAACAGCGGTGCATTTTTTAATGTCCTTAGAGATTTAAGCAAAGTCAGGTAGTTAAGACACCTGGTGCAAATATAATTGTATTTGCTCGTATATATCTACATTTTAATCTATCAAAGCTGCGCCTAATCGGCAGTGAAATAACGAAAAGGATCAGTTGAAATTTTATGAGAGTGTTATTACATCGTATATTTCTTTCAGGGAAATACTTTCATTGTCAGATCAGACTCTAGTATCACTATTTTCATACTTAAGGTAGCGCAACCGTAATGATTTCCCGCGATTTCTTTTTAAGATCGAAGAGCCTTTTTACCTGTTTACTTATGGATATATAATTTAAGCAAGAACTTATGTGAAGTTGTCGTGGCCGAGTGGTTAGGGCGGTAGACTAGAAATCTTTTGGGATCTTCCCGCGCAGGTTCGAATCCTGCCGACACCGCATACTTTTTGCGACGCATTTATTTCTTTTCTAACGGAATTTTATTTAACATATAAGCTATGTTTATTGTTAAATATGTAAACGATAAATCTGTCCTTATCTTGGTATTGTGCTGTATATAGTGTATCTTTAAAAACTAAGTTCAAAATATTTCTTAAATGAAGCTATTTTGAATTTTATGACACATTTTGTTTTTAACCAACCCAATTTCTACTTGGCTGAAACCACCTACATTTCATGGCGCTCTTCCATAGATAACAAGTTATAAAAATTAAATGTTTGTAAAAGAATGCTTATTTTTTCTTGTTTAAACTTTAAACACCTTTACTGCATCTGTACACACCAACTGCATGCCTATATTTGGAAATCTGGATGAATTATGGAACTTTCATATACCCCAGGGGTGCAAATAAACTGGACAAAAGCCGAGCGTGGGGCTGGTTTTGAAACAATCAGTATATGTTTTAAAAAAGCATGGAAAGCATACATAAACATGTGCATGTAGTTCAGTGAAATGATGCTGATTAAGAAAATAATACATTAGATTATATTCGGAAAGGTGCCCATTACGGGTGCGCTACCTTAACCAAACGACTATCTGTTGGTCTAGATTAACATGGCAAGCTCATGCAGAGACGAAACATCGCCGGACAACTACCTGTGATGGGGGAGTTTGGCCGATGTAAATAAATGTGTAAAAGATTAAACTTGGTATTAGCTCATAAATCAGCCGTTCATTAATATACCAGATATAATTGGTAGGTAGACAAAGCTTAATTTAATGAATTTTGTTATTCAGTGCTGATATATTTGTATATTGAGACAATTTACTGTAAATGATAATGAACCAAATCACCCCTCTTACAAATAACCCCATGGTCTATAATTTTGATGTTAGTTATGGTTAATATTTTTTTACAAATTAAGAGTGTTGTACAAAATAATTGAAGATACATTTGTTTAACTGGTGTAACAAACTGAACTAACGTAAGCATGACATTGGGCATATTCGTTTAAAACTTTAATTGATATCATTTGTTTCAACTAACACATTATGTCAAAGTTTGGCAACATATGTATGCAAAACTAACAAAATTCGCCAAAAAAAAGGAATCCATCCGAAGCTTTCTTATATAGCATTTAAGATATAGTTAGTTTAAAACTATTTATTTTAGCTCGATTGCCTTAGGCTTATAGAAACGCTTTCGATTCCGTTTCCTCTGACTAGAACCAGTACTTGGTGTCTTTGGGGGAGATCGAAGGAACGCTCCCAGTGGGGTTCGAACCCGTGACCTCCCGATCGCAAGCCGGACACCATATCCACTACGCCACAGCGACCTTTAGTTAAGGTACAGTTGCTTAAATAAGGCTTTGTGATTTGTTGACGAACTCCTGTTTTGTCGAAAAGCCTTAACAAAACAAAGCCATCGCGAGCGACATTTTGTTTATTGGTTTGTGCAAGTCACACTATCTAAGTACAAGCCGGGTTACAGGATAACTATATGATTTCACAAACGTAAAAAAGTGTTAACATTGCGAACATCTTGTATGGCTTTACACGCGGTTTACGCACATGTGTGTATTTAAATGAACTTGCACTGTACTTGAAATGTGATATGTATAAGTATGGGTTTTCAGAAATGATTTTGATGATTGACACCCAGTTCCGGCCACGTGACTTTCAAAATTTCAACGATGGAAGAACACACGTCTATTAGTGCAATGCTAGAAGATTTAAACAGCAATTCCATTGATTTGTCTAACTATATGCTGTTATTACATCTGTCACTGACTAATTTGTCATATTGAGATCTAAATATGATCACAGTCTATTTATATAGGGACCTGGATACAAATAGCATGTCAAAATCTAACCTGTCAGAAATCGCTGTCAGTCTAAAGTCCCATAAAGGTCTCGCATGCCTTTCTCCCTAGGTAAAGACGAATTGGTTTCTGTTATTTATTTAAACAAAAATCACAAACAAACTCAAAAAACAACACAATAATAAAATGCTTTGTTATCTATCTTGAAGTTTTTTAATCTTCTGTTCAAAAAACGCCAATGAATACTGTAGTTGTGTAATCTCCTGTTTAGAAACCGTCAATTCTTCTTTTAGATGTTTACACAACTGTACATAGCAATTCTCTTTTTCCAACTGAATGCGTCTTCCTTGTTCTTGAAGTAGTTGAATATTCTGTTCAGATACAACCAATTCTTGTAGTTGTTTAATCTTTTGTTTATAAATCACGAATTCTTCCTTTAGTTTGTCAATCTTTTTTTCGTACTTTCGCTTCATACTTGTTTCGCATTTCTCTTTTTCCAACTGAATGCGTCTTTCTTGTTCTTGAAGTAGTTGAATATTCTGTTCAGATACCGCCAATTCTTTTTGTAGCTTTGTAATAAACTGTTCATACTCCCGATTCATACTTTCGCATTTCTCTTTTTTCAGATTAATGCGTTTTTCTTTTTCTTGTAGTTGTTTAATCTTCTGTTCAGAAATCGCCAATTCTTCGTGTAGTTTTTCAATCTTCTTTCCGTATTCCCACTTCATATTGTTTTCGTATTTCTCTTTTTCCAAACGAATGCGTTTTTCTTGTTCTTGTAGTTGTTGAGTCTTTTTTTCAGAAGCCGCCAATGCTTCTTGTAGTTTTTCAATCTTCTTTCCATATTCCCACTTCATATTGTTTTCGTATTTCTCTTTTTCCAAGTTAATTCGTTTTTCTAGTTCTTGTAGTTTATTTATCTTCTGTTCATATACCCGCTTCATACATTCCCATTTCTCTTTTTCAAAATTTAAGTTTATTTCTTGTTTGAAAATCGTCATTTCTTTTTCTTGCAGACATTTTAGCTGCTCATCAAACTGAATCTCTTTTTGTCTGTGGGTCTCTTCTCGTTTTTGAATACATTCTTCTAACTCTTTAAGACGCTCTAATTTTTCATCATATTCGCGCTGTATACCTTGCAACTGTTCATGTTCGAAACGATCCCCCTTTGCATTTTCTGGAAAATAAACTGGTATCTATGCACTGCCTTACTTAATAAGTCAGATTAGTATGAAAAGTTTCAGCAAAAGCGAAATGCGTAGTGAATGAAGTTTTTATGACAGTTCATACGACTCTTGCGTTAGAACAGAACATCACATATGTTGTTGACAAGGATAACCCTGAGGAATTATTCAATTGAACATTGTAGTCTATGTAACATTGGACAAATATTCATTTATCTTACCTTTTTTATCAGAAAGGCAGACGCCACACTGCAATATACGTGTCTCCATTTTGTGAACAATGTAGGCTGAACTATTGAATAAATATGAATGTTTTTGTTTCGAAAGAAACAATAATTCAATATATTTTATATTAATAATTCGTTGTTTAAAATGCAATATATACAAAATATATTCAATTGCAGATCAAACATTCATCTTATTAAAGGGACCTTTTCACGTTTTGGTAAATTAACAAAATTGAGAAAAAATGTTTAAGATTTGAAAATTTTCGTTGTAGTTAAAATATTTTTGCGAGAAAATAGTAATTCTGAACATTTATCATGCTCTAAAATATCCATTATATGCATCTTTTGACGATTTAAAAACCTGAATATTATCAAGCGTTACAAACGTGAAACGAATGAATTATTTGGAGAGTTCTGATGTTATCGTTATATTTTGTGACATTACGACGATTGCTTATATAATATATTAAATACACCACTTACTGTATGAGCACGGATTGCCAAGTGGTTTAAGCGCTAGACTTCTACTCCTAGGGTCAGTGGTTCGAGCCCAGTTGAGGATTATTTTTTTGCTTTCTTTAATTTTATTCTTGTTTTCTTTACTGGATCTATTTAGTTCCGATGTTAATATTTATCAAATTAAAAAAAATTAATGAGACACTTCAAAACATCCCAAAATCTGTGAAAAAGTCCCTTTAACGTAGTTCATGTTCAAGTACGTGTTATCTTTGAACGATAGCCATATCAAAACATTGATATCGTTTAACAAGAAAATTCACTCTGTACATTTGTCTGTCGACGTGGCGTAATGGTAAAGATAATATATGATGTGTTTACGTCCTACACATATAGAGCCATGTATATTATGATCATTGGCGTCTAAATGAATATTCAATAGTTGTTTTCGTACATACCGTTGCGGTGACTTTGTACACAAAAGAACTATGTTACTGCTAATGAGGTGAAATTTAAAGTGTACTGAAATTACACGTCTGAATGACAAAATATAATAGTTCCGTTTGCCCGAAAATGCTGCTCAACAACTGCTCTTATAAATGAATTTGACTAGTATAAATAAGTATCTGACACAACCAGAATATAAAAATACACACAGTGTTTTACATCGAAATATCAATTTTAACACAGTTTACTCACAGTTATAATCACGGTTTCCTTTTGCGAAGTTTAAAATTGGTGTTTCGTGATTGACCTCCATGATAGCAAATATTGCGTTTACTATAAAAGTTGCGACTTCCTTATGTGTCAGCTATTTATACACGAACACTGATAAGGCCGTGTTCATAAAATGATAAGGCCCATAACTGAATGTTAGAAAATACGACAATATAAAATAAAACTGTTCGTGATGCACGAGTAACTTTTGAAAAGTCCGTGTTTGACAGCAGGGACTCCTTATTGTGACATAACAAATGTGCGTGGTGTTAAATGAGTATGCGAATTTTATATCTACTACAATTAGGGATATTAATGACTTAGAAAGCTGCATACTCTTCTAAAAAATAATTTAACGAACTGTATAAGGTCACAATATATCATTTAAAATTGCCCAATAAATAATCTTTACTCTTCAGTTTCTTGAATAAACTTTTCGCTAGTTTATAGATTAGATTTGCTACGATGATATTATATATTATACATACATGAAACGTATTTTCAAACGAAGCAGACAGTTACCTCCTAACTAGTGGCAAAAACTGAGGTCGATGTGATTTACGGAAAATCTTCTACTTTTTTCTTTTCATAATTCTCCTTTATTTGCAAATCGTTTGATTGGTAACTCGAAATGACTGACCTTATGTTCATTCTGCGCATTGCATTTTCCTTATTTAAACTGGTTGTGCAGTCTCCACTATTTCTCAACCATTCTACCAGACCCAATCAAAAAGACATCGATTTGTTGTGTATCAACATAAAGTGTCGATTTAAAGGTGATGAGGAAAATGGTAATCATTTAAAAAGTATCGGTTTTATTGAAAATTTCGTTTTCATTCTTTTTTATGAAATTTGCATTCAGTTTGTTCTAGTTGTACGACATAGACAGGCTGGTCCGTCTTGTCATGGTATCTTGTGCATTAGCCTGATGTTGTTATGTAAATCTGTTGCATCTTCTATGTCTTTGCCTGATGTGCGGCAGATGGCGTCAACATACTGGTATGTAGTCCAGCAACAGTCTTCTCCTAAAACTAACACATTGTTGAGGTGGGATCTTATGGGTTTATCTCTTTCAATGGAGCATTTAGAGAGCTGAGCAACAATATACAGTAAGCGGTCACAGAAAATCAGAAGGACCTAGTTTTCATATCTTACGTGGTTAAAGTCATACAACATGGATATTATGCCACAATTCCTGTTTGCAACATGACGGCCAAGTTTGTGCTCATAAAGCCCACAACTCCATCTAGTGTCGTAAATGAAGTCGCTGTTGTTGATGAAAGCACCACGTCTTCTTCCGATCCTTCTGTTAATCTATCTTAACAAGTTCCAAAGTATTAAGATGAGTAAGACATCAAGATAGATACTCGATCTCTAAGAAACTGCTCAGGCGACAGATTGGAACTATCTGGTAAACCCAATCTGTCGCCTGAGCAGTTTCTTAGAGATCGACTATTTCTTGTAACTGTTAACACGTATGTTATGCAAGTCCAAGAGATTTTGCCCTTTGCCTTTGGGCCAAGCACCACATCATCCTACGTGACAACACGCCCTTCGAGCAGCCGTACCTCATGATTCCCCAGGGATGTAAGAGGAGATGCGCCAACATATAAATGAGTACCTTTAGAATAAGGGGGACATGAATTATGCGCTCCCGGACATATACGCTCCCGTTACCTTTAGAATAAGGGGGACATCAATAATGCGCTACCGGACATATGGCACTGGCCCTCTCGACATTAAGCGATTCATTGCTTTTGCTTAACTTCCTCATAAATTGAAAGCTAAGACAATTAACTAATTACAATTAAACCATTAAAACGCCGACAAGCAGTGCATAATTAATTAACTGAAATATGGTAAGGTGTTTCTTTTAACAAACTGATCACAATTGATAGTATATTAGCATGGCCTAAACACTTTCTACTGATGAAGAGTTTGGAAGCGCTAATGTCTTGGTAGGCATTCGTCCCGGAGGGCAAATGTCCGCCTATGCTAGATATAACGAAATGGCATATGTCTGGAAGGGCCATACTTTTTATGCTATAATTTAATACATTTACGATCAAAAACGGAAAAGTTGAGCTGCACATGCAATCTGATATTGTGAAACGCCGTTAAATCCGTGCATAATTATTGTAAAATACAAGTATGCGTTTCTCAAAATTGTGTACTCTTATATTCTCTGAACATCAAACCAGATGTTGAGTTATGATAAAACTTATGTATGCCGCAAGGAAAGCTACCGATTTTTGTGCTATATGAAATACTAGAATCTCAAATACTTGAACTGTATCTAAAGCAATTTAAGTATAACACAAATTTAATTATAACATGTATCTATAGTCAATGGCATGTCTTATATTCGTATACCCTAGTACTAGTGTGTATTTTCAAAAAATATATTTGTTTAACACTTATTTTTCTCTTAAATGTCAACAAGTTCCAAATCAAACAGCAAAAATACAGCGGGGCATTTTTTAATGTCCTTACAGATTTAAGCAAAGTCAGATTGTTAAGACACCTGGTGCAAATATAATTGCATTTGCACGTTAGTATCTACATTACATTGTAATCTATCAAACAAAGCTGAGCCTAATTGGCAGTGAAATAACGAAAAGGATCAGTTGAAGTTTTATGACATTTATTACATCGTATATTGCTTTCAGGGAAATAGTTTCATTGTCATATCAGGTCCTCTTGTAACTTTTTTCATACCTTACCAAACGACTTTCTGTTATTCTGTATTACCTGCCACTGACACTAAGTGGCAGGCTCAGACAGAGACGAAAACTCGCCGGACGACTACCTGTGATTGGGGAATTTAGCCGATGTAAATAAATGTGCATAAGATAAGACTAAGTAATAGCTCATAAATCAGCCGTTTATATATATATATACCAGATATAATTGAGTAGATAGGCATAAACTTACTTTAATTAACTGTGATATTGTGTGCTGATATATTTGTGTATTGAGTTACTGTATATGATAATGAACCAATTCGCCCCTCTTACGAATCGCCCTATGTTCTTTAACTTTGAAGTTAGTTATATTGTTGTATTAAAATAATCGAAGATACGTTTGTTAAACTGGTTTATTAACGTAATAAAGTGTAACAAACTGAACTAAACTTCAGCATAACATTGGTTAAATTTGTTTAAAACTTAAATTCGTATCATTTTTTTCCACTAACAACTTCTGCCACAGTTTGGCAATATAATGTCTGCAAGCTAACAAAACTTGCAAAACAGGAATCCATCCGAAACTCTAACTGGATTGTCAAGTCCGGAATACACTTCACTTGCGGTCATTTCGAGATTTAAGCATTAATCGGTCACCCGTTCCACATAAGAATCGTTATATAGCATTTAACGCATATTTGCCTTAATCATGCTTTGTGATTTGTTGGTGAACGCTTTACCGCAAATTTACCATCGCGTCCGATAATATTTTGGTTTATGCCAGGCGTACTATGTAAGTACAAGCCGAGTACCAGATGAACTTATCCGTTTGATTTCAGCCATGTTTACGATTGTTTACATTAAATTCACCTTGTATGGCATTACACGCGGTTAAAATACAGGTGTGTTTTTAATTAACGTGCACTGTACTTGACATGCGATATGTATTGGCATTAGTTTTCAAAGAGGTTTAGGATAATTTACTCCCAATTGTGACCACAGGAATTGCAGCCATGGAGGTACACTAACGTCCATAATTGCAATAATGGAGGTAACATCAAGTAAAGATGAAAAATCAACATTTTTAACAAAAATTCTATTGATTTCTGAGAACAAAATTATAAAAACTAATAAACAAGCAACAATAGACAATACGAAACGTTCGTCTTTAATCTCCTGTTCGTATTGCTCTTTTTCAAAAATAATGCGTTTTTCTTTTTCTTGAAGTTGTTTAATCATCTGTTCAGAAACCGCCGATTCTTCTTGTAGTTTTTTAACCTGCTGTGAAGAATCCGCCAATTCTTGGTGTAGATTTTTAATCTTCTTTTCAGAAACCGCGAATTCTTCTTGAATTGTTTTAATCTTCTGTTCATACGCCCGAATTACATGTTCGTATTTCTCTTTTTCAAAATTAATGCGTTTTTCTTGTTTAGAAATTGTCATTTCTTTTTCATGCAGACATTTCAGCTGCTCGCCATACTGAATCTTCGTTTGTCTCTGGGTTTCTTCTCGTTTTTAAATACATTCTTCTAAGTCTTTGAGGAGACGCTCTAATTTTTCATCATATTCGCGCTGTATCCCTTGACTGTGTTCATGTTCTAAACAATCACGCGTTGGATTTTCTAAAGAAAAAAAAAACAAACACAAAATGGTAACTAAGCCACGCCTTATTGGTCAGATTAGTATTACTGAAATGCTTCTGAAGAAGCAAAAAATGTAGTTAATCAAACTTTGTTATGAAATTTATACGATTCATTGCGTCGGAACAGAATTTCACATTTTTTTCTGTACAAGGATAACCCGCGAAATAATTTAATTAAACGTTGTAGTATACGTAACGTTGGAAAAAATATGCATTCCTCTTACCTTTTTTCATCGGGTGTTTTCTCTTCATTTTGCTCATTTCGCATTCTATCATCAACAGCAGCTGCCTTCTGGAATTTAAATGTTTGCTATATTCAATAAAGTTATTATAATTGTATTTGTAATTTAGGATCAAATCATGTATGCAAATACCCAAAGTTAAAAGGTACGCATCCTTAAGCTATTTAAAATCATCTAATGAGAATACAAATAAGCATAATTATTAAGTGCCATATTCGTGACTTCCAAAAGAAACGCGAACAATAAGTACATACCCAATGATATTATTAATGATAAGTGGAACAACGCATGTATACTGTTATTAAGCCCTCATGAACTCGTCATGTTTACAATACGTACATACCTGTGTTAATTATTTAAAAGTACTATTTATATTCATTTCAGGAATATTGAATTGTAAAATATATGTTCAAGACATTGTATCACACTATCATCTTTGAAAAACATATTTGAGGTTGTAAATTAACTTCAATTTCATTTCAAAATATACACCATGTCAATAAAAACAAGAGCTCCGGGATCGGGGACTGATGCCCCACCCCACCCCAAACAGGACATTAACACAGGACCTTTTGCATCAAAACTGACCATAAGAATGACCACATTCAATGCCACAGTGACTTTGGTCATTGACCTAAATTTCAGTAAGGATTATCTTCTGTTCATGGTCAATGCATCTTCAAAGTATGAGGCACATCACTCAATCCTTTGATGACATATCGAACGGAAATCAATTTAACACTTAATGCCACAGTGACAATGACCTTTGAACTAGTGACCCATATTTCAATAGGGGTCATCTACTGTCCAATACTAATGCACATGAGAAGTATCAAGCCAATCGACGAATCAGTTGACGAGTTATTGATCGGAAACGACTTCACACTTAGTGTGCCAGTGACCTTGACCTAGTGACCCCAATTTGAATAGGGGCCATCTACTTTCCAACGTCAATGGGAAGTTCCAGGCCAATCGGTCCCTCCGTTCACAAGTTGTTGATCGGAAACAATTTTCATTTTTAGTGTGACAGTGACCTTGACCTCTGACCTAGTGACCCCGATTTCAATAGGGGTTATCTACTGGCAAAGGCCAAATGCACATGGGTAGTATCAAGCCAATTGGTCAATCCGTTCACAAGTTATTGATCGGAAACGAACTAGTCTACCGACAGACAAACCGACCGACATCCAGCAAATCAATATACACCCTCTTCTTCAAGGGGGGGGGGACATCAAAATAGCATCAAAGCCAACTTAAACAGTTTTTCTTAAATCTGTGTACCTCGGCAACGATTTCAATTACTTCTTCGCTTCCATCGCACGCAATCGTAAGTATTCCAATATGATCTTCTTCTTCAATTAGTTTAGCAAACTTCAAGTTGCGAACAAATTCATATTCCGTAATATGGTTTTCATGTCTACACCTACTGATCTTATAATTTAGTGAAACTATATTCTTCTCCATTCGCCTTAGTGCAACGAAAACATGCCGATACTGCTTTTTATGCTCTAACTCATCTACATGTTTTATTTTCTGCCGTGGAACTTGTTTATGTTCCTTACATTTAAGTTCCGTTTCATCTAGTACGTCTGCATTTTGTTTGTGTAAGTAATCACTTTCTTTGAGGGCTTTTGTCATCAACATATTCAGTTGGTGAACTAACGCTCCGTGAAATTCATTTATCTCTATTCCAAAGCTTGATCTACATTTATCATTTAGTCTTATATTTCCGTCTTTTTCGGAGATAATTCGGTATATTTCCTCGCCCAACACTTGTAATGTAGAAACAGTTTTATTCACGGGTTCTGAGTCCTGCTGGACATCGTTTAAATCAACCACCAAATCCGAACAAGAAGTGTGATTGGAACGAAAGCAACGGTCACAAATACATACACAATGTTTCTCGCAATAAAATGACAGGTTTTCATGAGTGTGATCTTTACACTTTTGCATGTGAATATCAACATCAGAAACCACCGGTTATTTTGATCCTGTTTCAGTTGATTTTTCAGTTTCTATATTCAACATATTTTTCTTTTCACAGTTTTCCCCACATACTTGTCTCCAATTCCTGAACAATTTAGGCTAAAATATTGCAAAATATAAATGAATTTATTTTAAACATAAAATGAACTCAATATATTTTATATTAACAATTCTTCATTTAAATACAATGTAAACACAATATATTCAATTTCAGATCACACATTCATCTTATTAAAGGGACCTTTTCACGTTTTGCTAAATTTACAAAACTGGAAAAAAAAATGTTTCAGATTTGCAAATTTTCGTTGTATTTATACTATTTGCGCGGAAACAGTAATACTGAACATGTTTCATGCTCTAAAATATCCATTATTTGCATCTTTTGACGATTTAAAAACCTGAAAATTATAAAGGGTTACAAACGCGAAACAAGTGAATAATTTGGAGAGTTTTGATGTTATCGTTATATTTTGTGACATTACGAGGATTGCTCATATAATGTATAAATTACAAAACTCACTGTATGAGCAAGGATGGCCGAGTGGTTTCAACGCTAGATTTTTACTCCTATGGTCAGTCTTTCGAGCACAGCTGATGATTACTTTTTCTTCATTCTTTAATTTTATTCTTTTTTTACTGGAGCTATTTAGTTCCAATGTTTACATTTATTTCAATTAAAAAAATTAATGACAAACTTCAATTCATGCCAAAATCTGTGAAAAAGTCCTTTTAACGTAGTTCATGTTCGAGTACGTGTTATCTTTGAACGAAAGCTATATCAACACATTGATATCGTATAACAAGAAAATTCACTCTGAACACTTGTCTGTCGACGTGGCGTATTGGTAAAGATAACATACGATGTGTTGACGTGCTAAAAAAATAGAGCCACGTATATTATGATCAATGGCGTCTAAATGAATTTTCAATATTTTCTACGGTACATACCGATGCGGTGACTATTCATACAAAAGAACTATGTTACAGCAAATGAGGTGAAATAAAGTATACTACAATAACACGTCTGAATGACGAAATATAACAGTTCATTTTGCCCAAAAATGCTGCTCAACAACATTTTGACTTGTATAAAAAAGTATCTGACACAACAAAAATAAAAAAAATCTACACATTGTTTTACATTCAAATATCAAAAATATGTGAAACCAATTTTCTCACAGTTATAATGACAGTTTCCGTTTGCGAAGTTTACAATAGGTGATATCGTGATTGACCGCCAAAAGATACCATTGTTGAGGTATCGTTTATATTTACGACATGGCGACTTCCTAATGCTTCAGCTATTTATAGATGAACATTTTAACGCCGTGTTCAGAAAATGATAAGGCCCATAACTGAATTTAAGAAAATACGATGATACATTAGAACTGTTCGTGATGCACGAGTTACTTGTGAAAAATCAGTGTTTGACAGGAGGTTATCCTTATTGTAACACAGTACATGTGCGTTGTGTGAAATAAATGTGTGCATGTTATATGTACTAAAAGAAGGGATATTTATGACTTAGAAAGCTCTATACTTCACTATAAAATACTTTAAAGCTGTATAAGGACACAAATTATAATTTAAAATTGCCCAATGTATAATCTTTACTCTCCAGTTCCTTGATTAAACGAAGTAATATAAGTATATATATATAGTTATTGTGTGGCATTATATTATATATTATGTATACTTTAAAAGTATTTAATACTGAGGCAGATGGTTCAACAAGAAAAACCCAAACGAGTAACCACCCCTGCTAGTGGCCACATAAAGGTCGGTGTTTTTACAGCAAATCTACTACTTTTTCCATTTAATAATGTTATCCTCCTCTATTGGCAGAGAATGTTTGATTGATGACTCAAATTGACCGACATTTGGTTTCATTCTGTTCCTTGTATTACCCTATAGACACTTGTTATATGGTCTCAATTTTTGTCTCATTCATTCTACCAGTCTATAGCAAAAAGACCACATATTTGTGATCTATAAACAATACTTGTCGTTTTAAATGTTGATGTAGTCAATGGTAATCCTTCAAAATATTTTGGTTTTATTATTCCTTTTATGAAATTTGAAGTCGAATTTGCCAGTTTTAACTCTACCACATACACAGACTCGCTTGTCTTGCATTATTATATTGGGAATATATAATATTAACCTTACTTGACGATGAAAATCTGTTTCATCTTCAATGTCTTTGCCTGATGGGAAGCAGAGTGCGTTCGAAACACTATGTAGCAGTATGAAGTCTAATAATTGTCTTCTCTAAAAACTTACATATTGCTGAGGTGACACCTTATGAGTTTATCTCTTTCAGTGGAACCTTAGGAAAAGTGAGCAACAATATACAGCAGTTTAAGTCCCATCCCATTGACATTATGCCAAAATTCCTGTGATGCAACATGACGGCCAAGTTGGTGCTCATAAAGCCCAAAACTCTCACAAGTGTCGTAAATGAAGCCACTGTTGTTGATGAAAGCACTACATCTTCCTCCTATCCTTCTGTTAATCTATCTGTACAAGTCCCAAAGTATTTAGATGAGTAAGAGGTTGATAGCTCCAATCTGGCGCCTGAGCATTGTGCTAGAGCTCGACTTGTTTTGGTAACTGTAAACACGTATATTAGTATATTATGCCAAGTCCAAGAGATATTTCCATTACAATTGGGTCACCAGATCATCCGTCGTGACGACACGCGCTTAAGGCAGCCGTACCTCAGGATTTCCCAGGGATGTACGAGGAGGTGCGTCATCATATCAAAAAGATACTGAAGTGCGGTGCTATCCGTGAGAGTAATTCCTCTTACATGGAAAACCGTGTATTCGTCCGAAAGAAAGACAACTCTCTTTATTACTTAAAAACTTCAGTATGCCATTAAAGCGTAAGAAATATTCGAAGGCGCTGTCTTGGGACAGCTCTTGATATGTCAAAAGGTCAAAGATAAAGGTCACATATGATTGTAACATGAAAAAGGATTTAACGCAATAGCTAGAGAATTCTTAGGATCATATAAATTAGTTTGCTGGTTAGTCAAATCATAAGTTCAAATGCCAAGGTCATGGAACGACTGCCACAAGTCGGAGGGTTACATGTTTTACAAACATGTTACTCTTTATGAGTATTTTGCTTGTAAACTGCACCATACTTAAATAATCAGGTTACGATAAATGTGTGTGCAATAGGTTTGTGTCCTTCTATCAACTACAGATATTGAATTGACACATGTCTTAAAGGGTAATTATTTAAAGTCATCGTCCAATGCCCATAACTCTTACCTGCAATTGAGCAGAATCATTATCTTTGGACCTGGTACTTTTATTCGTTCTTTTGATAATGTGTTTATGAGGTGGCACCTTTTTGACCATTAAGCGTGACAAAATAGTACCATTACACGAAATAATGGGGCTGGGTACTTGCCCTTCCGGACATATGCCATCCCGTTAGCTTTAGAATAGGGGGACATGAATAATGCCCTCATGGACATACCCCTGCAGGACACAGGCCCTTCAGGTATTCATCGATTAATTCATCAATGTTTTCCTTATTTTAAAGTTAATACAATTAACTAATTACAATTAAACAATTAAAATGCCGACAAACAATTCATTATAAATCATTCGAAATATTTAGGTGTTTCTTTTAACAAACCGCGTACACTTTGATTGTCTATTATAATGGTCTTAACACTGGCTATTGTTTATGACGATTTTGGGAGCGCAAATGTCCGGGTTGGTATTCGCCCCGGAGGGCTCATGTCCGCCTATGCTAGATATGACGAGATGGCATATGTCTGGAAGGGCCATACTTTGACTGCTAAAATGTAATACATTTACGATCAAAACATGGAACTGTACATGCAATCTGATATTTTGACATGCCGTTAAATCCGTGCTTAGTTATTGTAAAATAAAAGTATGCGTTTTTCATTCTCTGAACATCAAACCAGATGTTGTTATAATAAAACTTATGTATGCCGCAAGGAAAGCAATTAAAGTATAATACATATTTAACAATGACATATATCTATATAGTCATGGCATGTGTTGTCTTCATATTACCTAATACGAGTGAGCATTTTAAAAACATATCTTTGTTTAACACTTATGTTTACTCTTAAACTTGGACAATTTCCAAATCAAACAGCAAAAATACAGAGTCGTATTTTCGAATGTCCTTAGAAATATATTAGCAAATTCAAATAGTTACGACACCTGGTGCAAATATGATTTTACGTGCATGTATATATAGTTTTCAACCTATGAAAATATCCAGAGCCTTATTTGCACTGAAATAGCTAAACAAATAAGTTGAAATTTTATGAGAGTGTTATAATGTTGTATATTGCTATCAAGGAAATAGTTTCATTGTCAGATCAGGCCCTCTTGTCAACCATCAACGAATTTTATCGAATCGATACTTTTGAACAAGACGCAATGTCATGGTACGACAAGAGCAAAAAGGAATCCATCGAACAGAATGAGTCAGATTTTGTTGACTTGGTAAAAAAAAAACGGATTTGTTTCCAGCCGTGCGTGAGGCGATGATAATATAACTAACCCTGCCCGCCACCACATGCGAGGTGGAACGACATTAAGCAGGCTGAGACGAGTGAAGACATGGCCAAGATCCACCCAGTCCGAATACAGACTCTCAGGATTATGCATGATTAGCGGTCACAGCGATCGGATCAACACCGACAAGAATATGTCCATACAAAAAACCATCGAGAAATTCGGAAGAGACCAACGTCGCCTTCACTTCCTATTCAGGGACTGAATAAATATTGAATTCTCCCATCGATGTCGCACGAATGAATCATGTTTAAAACAACGTTTAAAGAGTAAATAAATTGTACAATAACCGCATCCATGATTTGTTTACATGTAAATGATCGTGTGAAACTAACCAGGGGTCGGACGCCCATGGATGGATGATTTTAGCCATTGTAAATAAATATATGTAAGATTAAAATTAGTAATACATAATGTAGTTCATAAATCAGCCGTTCATTAATATTCCAGATGTAATTACTGTATACGTTAACGAACCGATTCGCCTCACTAACGAATCGCCTGATTTTTCGACACATCAATGGTTTTGGTAGGATTCCGTTATATTTAAAATTTTGAATTTTTATTTGAGCGTGTATCTTAAAAAGTAACATAATAACACAGTTGCGAATCATATGTTGTTTTTTTGCGTTTTACACTTTATATTTAAAAATGATTTGATCACAAAAGTTCCAAGCTGTTAAACTGGTTTATTAAAGTAATAAAGTGTAACAAACTGAACTAAACATTGGACAAAGTCGTTTAAAACTTTAATTTATATCATTTTTTTCTACAAACACCTACTGTCACTGTTAGCAAAAAAAATGTATGCACATCTAACAAAATTAGCAAATCAGGAATCCATCCAAAATTCTAACTGGATTGTCAAGTCCGGAATACATCTCACTTTCGGTCTACTCGAGCTTCAAGCATTTACCGGTCGCCTGTGGCACATAAACTTCGTTTCATGGTATTTAACGTATATGTGTTTAACAATGTTTAATGATTTGTTGATGGATGCCTGTTTGGTCGAAATGCACTTTACTTGAGATGTGATTTGAATTGGTACGGGTTTTCAGAGACGATTGGGATAATTTACTCCCAATTGTGGCCACATGACTTTCAAAATTGCAGCCATGTTAGTACACAAACGTCCATTATTGCAATAATGGAAGTTCCATCAAGCAAAGATGAAAAATCAAAGACAGATAATTTAACAATATTATTGATTTCTCTAAATATATCACGGTTTTAACTCTTTCACTGAAAGATTTGTCATATTGAGATCTTAATCTGACCACAGTCTATTTAAACGTGGACATGGATACAAATGGCATGTCAAAATCCAATCTGTCAGAAATTGCTTTCAGGCCTAAGTCCCAGAAAGGTCCCGCATGCAGTTTTTCTTTCATGTAAAGACGCATTGGTTTCTGTTATTAAAAACAATAATAAACTATTAAAATAAGAATTAAAGAAAAAAACAAACAGAAAAAGAACCAAACTGCAAACTCTTCTTCTAGTTTTTTAAACTTCTGTTCAGAAACCTCAAATTCTTCTTGTAGTTGCTTAAACTTCTGTGCAGAAACCGCCAATTCTTCTCGTAGTTGTTTTTCCAGCTGTGCATACTTCCGTTTCATACTTTTGTATTTTGTAATCGACTCTTCCTCTTTCCGCTTCATACTTTCGCATTTCTCTTTTTCAAAAGTAATGTGTTGTTCTTGAAGTTCTTTAATCATCTGATCAGAAACCGCTAATTTTTCATGTAGTTGTTTAATCTTCTGTTCAGAAACCGCCAATTCTTCTCGTAGTTTTTTATTTAATTGTACATATTTCCGTTTCATACTTTCGCATTTCTCTTTTTCCAAATGAATGCGTCTTTCTTGTTCTTGAAGTTGTTGAATCTTCTGTTCAGAAACCGCCAACCCTTCTTGTAGCTTTGTAATAAACTGTTCATACTCCAGCTTCATACTTTCGCATTTCTCTGTTTCAAAATTAATACGTTTTTCTGTTTCGTGTAGTTGTTTTATATTTTGTTTAGAAATTACTAATCTTCCTGTAGTTTTTCAATCTTTTTTTCGTACTACCGCTTCATCCTTGTTTCGAACTTCTCTTTTTCCAAATGAATGCGTTGTTCTTGTTCTTGAAGTTGTTTAATGTTCTGCTCAGAAACCGCTTACCCTTTTTGTAGGTTTGTGATAAACTGTTCATACTCCCGATTCATACTTTCGCATTTCTCTTTTTTCAAATGTATGCGTTTTTCTTTTTCTTGTAGTTGTTGAATCTTCTGTTCAGAAATCGCTAATTCTTCCTGTAGTTTTTCAATCCTCTTTTCGTACTCTCGCTTCATACTTTTTTCGTATTTCTCTTTTTCCAAATGAATGCGTTTTTCTTGTTCTTGTAGTTGTTGAGTCTTTTTTTCAGAAACCGCCAATGCTTCTTGTAGTTTTTCAATCTTCTTTCCGTACTCCCACTTCATATTGTTTTCGTATTTCCCTTTTTCCAAATTAATTCGTTTTTCTTGTTCTTCTAGTTTTTTTATCTTCTGTTCATATACCTGTTCATATACCCGCTTCATACATTCCCATTTCTCTTTTTGAAAATTAAAGTTTTTTTCTTGTTTTGAAAACGTCATTTCTATTTCTTGCACACATCTCAGCTGTTCCTCATACTGAATGTCTTTTTGTCTCTGGGTCTCTTCTCGTTTTCGAATACATTCTTCTAACTCTTTAAGACGCTCTAATTTTTCATCATATTCGCGCTGTAACTCTTGACATATTTCATGTTCTAATCGATCCCTCTTTGCATTTTCTGTAAAATAAACTGGTATCCATGCACTCCCTTACTTAATTTGTCAGATAAGTATGACTGAAATGTTTCTGCAAAAGCGAAATGCGTAGTGAATCAAACTTGTGTATGACAGTTCATACGACACATTGCGTTGGAACAGAACTTCACACCTTTCTTTAGTTTAAACATATTTATTTCTTTTTGGCAAGTACA
>VMBQ01009298.1:0-15851 GCA_007657795.1 Dreissena rostriformis
GATGCAAACTAAATTTAGAATATTTGAACCACTGTTTTTGTAGTTTTTTTGTAACAGTTAGAATAACATATAAGTCAAATGTAAATTTTTCATCACATTCTATACTTTGATTATATTTAGAAAGTTATATTGAATAACGATGTTTAATAAAAATGTGTTATTAAGTTACGTATTGAGAAATATGCAATGCCACTTAGAGTCGTTGTCCCACATGAAAAAAAGAAAAAAAGTTTTGTATTTATTTAAATAAGATAGTATATTACATATCCATATACAATATATCTATTTGTATTTTGTTAGTAAACCATGACGTATGTATGCAATCGTAGTATTCCATGTTTGATGTTCGTTTATGTTAATTCTTGATATTTTGTGATGTTATTCTTATTTGGAAATGTTGTTTTCTTTGTTTCAAATAAACCAGTTGTCAAGGCAATTTTTTTTAAAATAATTGTCCCTTTCAGTTTGACCCACATGAGAAGACAGTAAGCTTTCTTATCGACAATCACAAGCTCGCAAAGAGGCTGTGGAAAATCTGCGTGGAACACCACGCCTTCTTTCGACTGAAGACCGCAGACGCTCCCGACTCGGACACCCTCTTCCCGCGCTTCAATTCGCGTTTCCGCTATTCCGGGCGCACTGCCGTCCAGGCACGAAAAGCTGCCGAAATGGTCGACCGAGAGGAGCCACCCGTGGAGCGCACTGCCGAGAGGCGTCGGTCTGGGAGAGATGGAGAAAATGATTATGACGGTGAGTGTGGTGTATTAAACAGATAATTGTGACAAAGTTAGGGCGAACAATGTTAGTGGATATTATTTTTTAAAGCCTTCTGAAGGTAAAACATTTTTTGCTAGTCTTAAGAAACAGATTGTTCCAATCAAGTGTAGTAAGTTAGTTATAACTCGTAAGCCAGTCTCATTTACATTTAAAGCCTGAACTCATATGTTGTGAGAACGGCAAATCAATCACAAGTTTAAACTCACTAATGAGGGCTTATTGATACATTGTTTTGAAGCCTTGTTCATAAACTGCATTAGTATTTATAATTGTTTATATATGAGCCTGGCTCTGTGAAAAGGGGGTTTAGTGCATGTGCGTAAAGTGTCATCCCAGATGAGCCTATGCAGTCTGCACAGGCTTATCTGGGATGACACTTTCCTACTTAACTGAATTTTTGCTAAGATAAGACTTTCTTTATACAAAAAGATCATAAAAGCTGATCTGGGACAAAACTTTACACACATGCTTTAAACCCCATTAACACAGAGCAATTCTCATATATTTTACAATAGAGAAGAGATACGCTCCTGACGAGAGCGACAGACATGGTCGGAATGCTGGCGACCCTGATGCCACCTTGGAACGTGAGGCACGTGTTGCAGGACTGGGACTGGACGGCAAGTTCAAAAGGTCACCAGAGGAAGAAAAGAAGGTATGTAACATAAATGCTGTTTGTAGTCTAAAGATTTGGACCGGATTTCCACAAGTTTGGAAAAAAAAGTAATCCGTTGGTCCATTTTAAGACTTTGTGTGTCTGCTCCAAGACACATTGTTTATCCTTAGTTATTTGCCCTTGAACACAGCGTTTCTTAAGAGCATGAAGCTCTTTTACAGTTTGTCAAATAAAAGAGCCTCATTCTGGGAAAACTGGGCTAAATGCATGTGCATAAAGTGTCATCCCGTGTCATCTCAGAGACGAAACTTTTCGCCTTAACTGGATTTTTGCCAAAAAGAGGCTTCCTTAAAAAAGAAAATACCATAAAAGCATGAAGTGTCGTCCCTGATTAGCCTGTGCAGATTGCGCAGGCTAATCTGTGATGACACTTTTAGCACATGCATTAAGCCCAGTTTTCTCAGAACGAGGCTCATGAAATGCCTGTTTTCTCCCACTATGCCAGCTGCACGATGACTACATACGCCTGCTAGAGGACACCCCGTCCATCACGTCGCGGTCCAACTACCCAGAGTCCCGCGCGGACATCGAGAACGACCCTCGGTTCAAGGCGGTTGGGGACGAGGGGCTGAGAAAGAAATGGTTCGAGGAATTTGTTGAAGATTTGGTATGTTGGAAAAAAAAATATTGGTATTTTTATTCTCATTTTTTCCCTTCCAGCGGAGGGATATAGAATTCATTTGGTGGGGATATCAATTCAACTAATTTGCTTATACTAATAGGATATTCGGTAGGTGGTAAATTTGTTCATACCATGATTGGGTATTGTGAGTATTGGTGTTTTGTGGTAGATTTGGGTAGTTCGATTGTTTGGATCTATCAATACATTTTATCTATTACAATGGCATTAACACTAGAAACATAAAATATTTACCATGAGCATGAATTGTGAATATTTTTTAATTGGCATGTAAAGGGGAAATCAGAATTGTATTGCAGTATTCATCTAAGCAGTATCAAAGTCAAATAAAATGATCACACTTTTGTTGAAAATAAACATGTGTTCAAAAAATTATAACTTTTCCAGGACTGTAAGTCCTGCTCATGTTTTATATATTAAAGTTATTTGAAAGAGAAAATTTCACCAAGATATAAATTTCTTAGCCAAATAAATTATTTGAATATAAAAAAAATATATAAGAAATTGATTATATATGTTTAAGAATGTTGATAAAAAAAAATGTCAAAGAAATTGATTTTTGATGTTTATTAATGTTGTATTCCAGAAATATAAAGACTTTATGCAACTACTGCAAGACACTCCGTGGGTGCACAGCACATCTTCGTGGCAAGACGCGCGGGAAGATCTCAAGTCAGACCCACGATTCCTGGCCGTGGGAAACGATGCTCTACGGGAAAAGTGGTTCAACCAGTTCAAACAGGATATGGTAAGAATATGGATCACTTATGTGATAACAATGTGTTAATAGGGGGTGAATATGGTAAGAATGGGGATCACTTAAGTGGGAACAATGTGGTAATACGGTGATGAATATGGTAAGAATGGGGATCGCTTAAGTGGGAACAATGTGGTAATACGGTGGTGAATATGGTAAGAATGGAGATCGCTTAAGTGGGAACAATGTGGTAATACGGTGGTGAATATGGTAAGAATGGGGATGGCTTAAGTGGAAACAATGTGGTAATACGGTGGTGAATATGGTAAGAATGGGGATCGCTAAAGTGGGAACAATGTGGTAATACGGTGGTGAATATGATAAGAATGGGGATCACTTAAGTGGGAATAATCTGGTAATAAGGTGGGGAATATGGTAAGAATGGGGATCGCTTAAGTGGGAACAATGTGGTAATACGGAGGTGAATATGGTAAGAATGGGGAGCACTTAAGTGGGAACAATGTGGTAATACGGAGGTGAATATGGTAAGAATGGGGAGCACTTAAGTGGGAACAATGTGGATATACAGTGTCAGTGGTGAATATGGTAAGAATAGGGATCAATTCAGTTTTAAGTAGCCAGGCTGACAAGCTGAGTTGAGTTGGCTAGCTCAGTTGGTAGAGCGCTTGACTACAAATCTGAAGATTACAGGTTCGATTCCAAGCCGGGCCACATTACTTGTGTTTTCATTGGTTATAAAATTATTTATTTGGTCATTCTCCCCATCCTCTGTTTCAAGAAGGGCAATGGTCAGTTACTGACATAAGTATGTGCACTTAGTACTGGTAACAAGCTTACCCGGCAAAAGTGTGTTCAAAACAGTGACAAATCCAAACAAACAAATCATGTGGGTTGTGGTCACAGGACGACTAAGTTACCAATGCAATGACACTGGAAAGCTTATTGTTTAAGCAGACATAAGAGTCATGCTCTAAACTTTATTTGCAACTAAATACACAACATATCAAGGTGGCAATTCTTATCTTTAATTTTACACAAATTGTTTTTCTTTATATACATTACTGCTGTTCGGTTTCAGAAAAAGAATAAAGGTGAAGACAAACAGCGTAAAAAGGCGGACGACAAACGACAGAAGGATAAAGAGGCAGAGAGAAAGCGGTTAGAAAAAGAAAGCAAAGTTGTGAGTATGATATAATGGTATTTTATTGTTGCGTTATTAAGTTAATTTGTCCTTGTATCATTCTTTGGCATGCACTGGTCAAATCGGCTCACTTGTTAAAGTGTTGGACTACAAAGCATATGATAGCGTGTTTTGTCCCCAGCTGTGCAACATGAATTGTGTGGGCATTGGTCATGAAATCCTTTCTACTGCAATTCTCCATAACCTGTGATTTAAGTAAGGCCCTTGTCAGATTCTGGCAGAAGTGTGTGCAACCATTTAAGATTGGCTATGTAACCTGTTAAGATTGGCTGGGTTACCTGTTAAGATTGCCTTGGTAACCTGTTAAGATTGGCTGGGTTACCTCATAAGATTGGCTGGGTTACCTCGTAAGATTGGCTGGGTTACCTCATAAGATTTGCTGGGTTACCTCGTATGATTGGCTGGGTTACCTCGTAAGATTGGCTGGGTTACCTCGTAAGATTTGCTGGGTTACCTCATAAGATTTGCTGGGTTACCTCGTAAGATTGGCTATGTTACCTGTTAAGATTGGCTGGGTTACCTGTTAAGATTGGCTCGGTAACCTGTTAAGATTTGCTGGGTTACCTTATTAAGATTGGCTGGGTAAACATATAAGATTAAGCCCAACCTTAAAAAGTTTTGAATTGGTTAACTGACCACAGTTCACTGGTAATATATGGTGAAACATCCAAACAAGACAAATATAATATTAGATAGATAATATTTAAATACTAAACAACTAAATTGTAGTGTTGTCAGGCATGTAATTTTTTGTCTGATTTCTTTCATTGCAGGGAAAGGGAGGTGTAGATCCTGCAGTAGAAGAACAGGTATGTAGTTTATCATATGTTAAGACCTTATTTGTGATATTATTTATCACTAATTGTTTTCAGGTTTTTTCGATTACCTTTTTCTATTTTATACTGTTAAGTAGTGATATGTAACAGGGAACTGTTTGAATTACATTGTGCCAGTTTTTGTGATTTTCTTGAAATTGGTCGAATCCAATTTGTCTTTTAACTTTCTATAATAGCTCTTAACATTTAGTACTTATAATTAACACATTTTTTAAAACAACTCAAAATTTTGACAATTATTTCAGCGTATGGGTGGTTATAGAATAACACCTAAAAATTGTAATATGTTATGCATATAAATAATTTTATCTCAGTTGTATAAGGTTGTTTGGCTTTATTTGCCTGTTAAGTGTTTGAGGAGAAATTTGACCAAGGCTAAGCAGAAAAGTTCAAGCTCTCACTGACTTTTAATAGAAAGAGAAAGTGACTACTCCTGAAAAGGAGAAACGCTCGAGCGGAATTTTCTCCATGTTCGGACGCCGTTCCGGAAGGGACAAAGGTCACGAGCCCAAACCGCATAAAGCGTGCGAGGACGTCGACGAACCAGAGCTAAAGGTTGCCATGGAAACCCTAGCTTTTCAATAGCTTGCTTTTTATAAACATTATAACTCAGCTTGAGTTTTACCACCAAGCCTGTATCAGTGATTTCCTGTTTGCATTAATATGCTTTAATTTTGTCAGTAAGTGAACATGTATAAAATAATCTTAAAAGGTGAACAAAGTGAGCGTTTGGATAACTTTTGCGGATTTCCTATGATACTTAAGGCTAAAATAGAATCATGAATTGACAGCGAAATTTATGATTTATTGTTAGCCTTTGTAGTGCCATAAATTAAACATAATATGTCCATTGAAAGCCAGAAGGGTATATCGACCTGCTTTGCACATATGCTGTCATGCTTTTTCTATGAGGAATCAAAGTGACTATGAGTAAAGTATACATTTTGTGGCTTCATGTTATTGCTATATTAATGCAACAGGAGTTTGCTACAATGTATAATGCATTTTGCAATATAAATGACTTTTGCATATGTTTAAATTTTACGACATTTCATTGAAAATCTGACATTTGGAGTGTGGATTGCTTGTTTTTTATGAATGATTTTCAGCCCTTGTTATACCCAGAGTTTACTTGTTTTACATGCACCATTCTCTCTATTTTTCTCTATCGCACTGGTTCACTTGGTCGCTATTTTATGCTTGAATCCTGGTAAGGTTGTGGAAATTTAAAAGTATTGGTAATGTTTACAAGTGATCAAATTTAAGTTCACATCTTTTCAGTTACAGTTATTTTTCATATGTTAGAAGAAGTGTTTTTGTCAAAAGCAATTCACACGTGCTTCTTTTTATAAAAAACAAAATTGTAAAATGTAAGACCATTATAAAGTTTTCGAAATATGACTCAAATTCATCAGTCATTTGATTCAATTCTCATATTTCTTTCTTTGGTCCTGCGGGCTTAATTAGTATTTGTAACATAGATTGCGTAAGCTTTTAAGTGGAAGTGCAATCTGGAATGGTCTTCTTTTATTTAAGGTATTCTATTAGGCATTATTTATTGGCCAACAATTAACAAGTTGGAGAAGATATGTTCCTGCTTTTGTTAAGGTTTACATTTTCGTCTTTGTTATATAAGCATTATAACTGTGATCACAAGTGTGTTGATGTGTTAATTAAACAATTCTTTTCACTGAATATTTTGAAATGTAAACAATGGTGTAAATGGATCTTATCAGTTTTCAAAAATGCCATTTTAAAGTGGCAAATAGTTATTCCTACTTTACCTACCATATGGCCATATGTAAACAGTCTAATAAATGGAAATGTATTATTATTGAGATCTGGAGGTTGTATAGGCAACTGTTTTACAGGCAATAAGGTTGTATAGGCAACTGTTTTACAGGCAATAAGGTTGTATAGGCAACTGTTTTACAGNGGCATTTGATTATTATGGTATCATTCAATTGAACATGATATTTAATACAATGGCATAGTTTATGTCTGTTATTATCCATGCCTAAGGGTGGCCTTATCTTTCTTGTAGGATTCGTTTGAGGTAATTTAATTGATGAAATAGGGTAGATCCTCTGTCAGACTTGGTTCCAAGTATTGAATATGATTATACACAAGTAAAGATCAAACATATCTTAAACAACTTTAGTTGCGAGATGGTCATTGTTGATGAGTAAATTATTTTCCAGCGATGCCACAGTTACTAATTTTCCATATTTGGGTATACATGTATATTATGTTCATTGAAAAATTAACACTTGGAACTTGGTATGAAAATTAAGATTTTTTCATTTCTCTGTGCTGTATAAATTGTTAGTTTTCACTGGACAACTGCTCTCTTACCAACATTGATTTCAACAAGACACAAACATAACAGCAGTGGTGCATGTTAAAAAAACAGTCCGGTGTCAAAATTACAATACACAAAATCCCAGCAACAACAGTTATTAGATAGTGGCCTCCCTTTCTCGCATAGCCCATAACAGTGGCAACGGAATCCTTCAAGTTCAACCCCGACGTGCACGACGTCCCACGATCCACGTCTAATATCCCTATCGTGGAAGCCAAGACCCATAAGGTAACCTACGAGCGAGACGGGATACCATATGAAACCGAAGAGAGTATTCTAATCAGTGCTCATTCCGTGACCACCATGTCCCAGACTATAGAAACGACAACAGTAAGCGCCACATAGCATACGTGTTTCTTTTGCAAGCTTGTTTTGTGACCGTTCGGCCTCAGATTGTGTGATAACATTTTTCTCACTTACCCATATAACCTTTCCTGATTAAAGCCTAGAGTTATTATGCCCTCTCTTAAATGTTTCCTAGTTACCGCTAATCTGTAGAAAAGGAATGTCATGTAACTAGGCTCTTCCCAGTAGCCACTCTTGAGTGAAAACTAAGCTTGTATTGTTCAATTTATATTTGATTATAGCTTTCTAATGGGTTAGGTGAAATAACATTTGTTAGAAGGTTGCAGTGGTGTAGTGGATATGGTGTTTGCCTAGTGACCGGGAGGTCACAGGTTAGATTCCCACTTAGGGAGTGTTCTTTAGATCTCCCCCAAAGACACCAAGTACTGGTTCTGCCCAGGAAACAGACTCAAGAGCGTTTCAATTAACCTTAGGCTTTCGATGCAATCAAGCTTAAACAAATAGGTTTAACGAAAATAACAAATAGGTCGAAACTCAATTAAATCGCATTTTCTAAACTCTATATTTGCATTGAGGAAACTTCTAGATCTAGTTACTTATTACTGGTTTGTTTTGTCTGATGTTGTTTTGCATTGTAATCTTGAAAAATGCAAACCACATTATAGTGCATAAATATATTTTCATGATGCATTATGCTGTTTATTTTTGTCTTTTTAATGTTGGAGTTGTCTTAGAGCATCATAAAAAAATGATAATATTAAACAAATTATTAGAGTTGTTGACCTTGATGTTACAAACTCAGACGTTCATTCATTCAGAAGACTTCTTTATACCTGTTAGACACTGAAACAAAGCTTCGCTTAATGATTCTATACCCTAAGACAGTCTAAATTCTGTAAGTGTCCATTCAGCAGCAATGTTTTACACCTGCATTTCACCATGAACAGACCACCTGTTCAGCACTTGTATTTCATCACTGCAGTCTGAATGCTTGAGACAAAACCCTGTATTTCCAAAATTGTCCAGTATTACTTTTTTTGCTATTGCACAAAATCCTATCATTTGCAAAAATGAAGCTGCGTTTCAAAAAAATGTCAGATTAAATATATAGAGAGAATAGGACTGGTCCATTGTTACTCTGAGCAAACGCCATTGTCTTACTACTTGAACAACATAGCAGTCCAATTTGCAGTCTTAATAATTTACCAGCCATTCATGAACATAGGACCCACATCATGCGAAAATGGGTCTTGTGTCATTTGCGGCCAGTATAGCTCCAGACTAGCCTGCGCAAGTGCGCAGTCTGGTCAAGAGCTACACTTTCCGTTAATGAGACCACAAAACTTTGTGTTAGTTTAGAGCGTACAGTGTAGATCCTGGCCAGACTGCACGGTTGCCGAATAAGGCATAAAGACCTATTTTCGCATGACAAAGGTCATTGTAAAAAATAATAATAATAAAAAGCCAACATTTCGCCTGCTTTATTAATAATCATATCAGCAATGTAAATTATGTTATACTCATTTATTTTGCACACTTGTATTTGACCATAGAAATTTGCAACATGTACTACCTGTTCATCAAGATGAAGGAAAATTGTGTTGAGTTGTTCTAACATATCTAAAATGTAAAAATCTTGGTTTTGCTCTAAGTATTTGACGTTTTGAAAATAACTGATGAAAACTATTATTAAAAAGTGGCATTGATATTCTAGAAGTATGTCTGAACACAAGAACTTTAAATATATGTATGCTTAATTTTCTAATGTACAGTGTAAGCTCTTTAGTATTCATTCCTCAATAGTATTAGTATCTTAATGAGCTTCTGTTTGCATCCCATATTCTTATAACATTTTACAAGCTCACTATTTAGATTGATTGTATTTAGATTGATACTGCTGGTAAAAAGCATGTGAAAGTAGCTTTTGCAAGAGCACTTATGAATTTTGACTATGATAAAGAATATTGCAGTTTTGTGCACCTTTTGTATTTAATTGATGAGTGAGGACAGATTCAAGAGTTTATGTTCATAGTCATTTTGGTTAGAAGCTTTATAAATAACAAATATCTACTATTTTTGTTTAATGTTTGAATTTTTTGTTTTAGTTAACCATAATATATAATAATTATATTCATTTTAACATTTTAAATATAATTAAACCATAACAGTTAACAATAAATTCAATTTCATTAATTAATATTTAAAAAAAGAGAGATCATTTTTGAATGTTTGTCTTGCTTTAAAATGCGATGAAAAGAGTAATGAACACTTATCTTGTAAAGCCAGCATGTTGTGTCAAGTTTAAGGACATCCCAACATGTTCTGGACTGACTAATCAATTAAGTTTCAAACCAAGTTTGAAATAAATATATTTACCAATCAGAATAATGAGAACAGTCANATTGAATGAGCCAATCAGCTGCATTGTTCCATATTTGAATAGTTGAATAACCCCATGAACATGTCACTGTAGCAATACTTTATTGCTGAATAAGATGTGTAAAACTGTCTTGACTGTTACTAAGTTAATAGAATCTTGCTAGCATGAAGTGTTTTATGTGAATTGTTGCCATGACTTACAGCCATAAGCATCCATGCAAGTGAGTGCCACATTCCGTATGTGGCAATGTATTCTGAGGGTTATTTTTTTCAAGATATTTGAGTGAGAATTTCAATCATGTGATTTGTTTTAATCATCCATAAATAAATGTTGATATGTTTGTCAGTTGTGATGATGTTCACATTGTTATATCCTATTTTACACTGCATGATAGTTTACTTTTTTTCAAAGTCTTAGAAATTCCATTCACATTTGAGTTGATCTCTTGGAAAACCAGGCTTAATACATGTGCATAATTTAAAGTTTCATTCCAGATTGGCTTGTGTGGTCCTCACAGGTAAATCTGGAAGGACACATGTCTTCCTAGACTGGTTTTATGCCCCCGGTAGGGTGGCATATAGCAGTTAAACTGTCAGTCTGTCTGTCCGTCCGTCCGTCCGAAAACTTTAACATTGGCCATAACTTTTGCAATATTGAAGATAGCACCTTGATATTTGGCATGCATATGTATCTCATGGAGCTGCACATTTTGAGTGCTGAAAAGTCAAGGTCATCCTTCAAGGTCAAAGGTCAAAAAATGCAATCCAAGGGAAGTAGTCAGCTTTAAAAGGGAGATAATTTCTAAAACTGCCAAATGATATATTGAAATTTTATTTCAAAGGGGCGCAATCAATACAGCCTCATTTGGGACAACACACAATCAAGCCCAGTTTTTCCCAAGCCCAGCTCATTTTTAAATGTTGAACATTTTCATAGCTAACTTTCAACACATGATGAATCATATGTTTGTTAACATCACTGTACAAAAAAAGTAATGTATGTTCTGATTCTAGCACATGTCATCGTAGCATGCACAATAAGATACTTACTGAGTGATGCATCATTTTGCACCATAATGCCTGTGTGTTTAGAAGGTTTATATGAAAACTGTAACAATGATTTTTATCAATACAAAGGGTAAATTACTAAAGATCTTTTGTGAATGATTTTGAATATTACTTAAGATTTATTTAGAATTTGTGTATCTGTGCACACATACACATATAGATGGCATTTGAAATATTGTTTAACCTATAACATTTTAAAGGGATAGGAAAAACCCATGCAGAAATCGGATACTTATATGGTGTACTGTGTTATCATTTTATAATTGAAAGGTTTACTTTAAACTGAAGACTGAAAAGGAAGATTTGGATGTTAAACTTCAAGTTCCCATTATACAAGTAGACGAAGCACCNCATATAATAATTGAAAGGTTTACTTTAAACAGAAGACGGAAAAGGAAGAGTTGGATGTTAAACTTCAAGTTCCCATTATACAAGTAGACGAAGCACCTGATAAGAACCTTGATCCAGACACGTTTGATTACGAAACAAGTTATCTTGCGAAGATTCTGAATGAACATGATGAAGGCAACAAGGAGAATAACAGGGAAAACTATGAAGACAATGAAGAAGTAGCAGAGGATTATCAGAATTGCCAACTTCCAGCCCCTGTTCTGGATTCTGGAGTGGTCATCCTTGGTGTTGATGAAAGAGTTGTGACCCTTGATCAAGAGAAAATAGATGTAACCCATAATCAGGATGCCAGAGTGGCTGCCTTTGATCAAGATGAAAAAGATATGGACATTAATCAGGATGCCAGAGTTGCAGCTCTTGGTCTGGAATCCGGAGTTGTGTCCCTTGTTGATGAGGAGGAGGAAATGCAGGTGGATATTTGTTATGGAATGAACATGTATGGACCCATTAGCCCTGCCTGTGTGTGGAATGTTGTTGTTGTTGTTGGAGAGATGATAAATATTGCCCATGCAGCATCGTGTTAGATATGCTCAGTATTTGTATGGTATGATGTGTCAGGTCTTAACATAGTTTAGTAATTGTAATTATTTTGAGTGGATTGCCCCAAATATGCATTAATGATAATGTGAATATGGAAATGTGAATATGAAGTGTTTTTATTGTTAACACTGTATTAAATTTGTTAGGTTTTCGTTAACTGTTTTTGTTCTGATTGTTCTCCATGAATATAACATCAAGTAACACTTTTGTTTATGTTATTGATGCCCATAATAGTGTTGTATATTCAAGATTGATAGTATGATTGCCAGTTGTTTACACCCCATTTGTAACCCACTCTGCCTTTGAAAATAAGCCAAATATATCATTTTACAAGAGAACTTCGATGATGTCATTTGGCAACAGAAATTGATGATGTCATTTGGCATCAGAATTTTGATGATGTCATTTGGGGACAGAAATCTATGCTATAATTTGGCAAAAGTATGTTGATGATGTTATTTGGCACAATTTTTTTGGGATGATGTCATATTAATGCGGAAATAAAGCAAGTGATTGCTGGGATCCTAGTGTAGTTAACTCAAACATAAAATCTTGTTTCTATTTGGAAGCGGTGCTCCATGCTCAAGACTGTCATTATTTTGAAAGACAAATTGGTAAAAGAAAAAGCATGCAAAGAAGTCTTGTGCATATGTTTGAGTACATTATTTGAATGTAACATTAAGATTTAAGATACGGATAAAACATAGGTGTACATGATTATTTTGGAATTTAATACTACTTTATACGATAAAAAAACTCATAAAACATTTTTTTTTTAATATTTTGTATTTTGATGTTTGAAAAATATTTAAATGTTACTGTTTTATTTTTGGTCCCTTTTCATTATGAAAATTATTATGTAAACTTTTTATTTTCAGATAACATTGTTATTTATAAAAACAACACTTTATTAGGGGAGATTGATCAAATTGTAAGAAATGTTGTATCTCAATACAATGTTGAATGAAACAAGCGTTGAAGTTGTTAAAATCACAACGATAATTGCATGATAGTTGTACAGTGACCCTTGTACCATGTTTAACTGTTATTATAGTGAACTTACTTGTAAACATGTTCATGATTCTTCACTTAAGTGAAGATGTTCATGTGTCTAGCAAACAAGAGTAACCTGTGTATTTGTTTGCGTGATAAATTATGANGTTTTATTTTTGGTCCCTTTTCATTATGAAAATTATTATGTAAACTTTTTATTTTCAGATAACATTGTTATTTATAATTACAACACTTTATTAGGGGAGATTGATCAAATTGTAAGAAATGTTGTATCTGAATACAATGTTGAACCTGTGTATTTGTTTGCGTGATAAATTATGAATATAATCCATTTTATTAGTTGCAGTTTTGAAAGGTTTGTTGATGTTGATTTTGTTCTTACGTGTTTTTGTTTGATTTTCAGATTTTAAAGATGTAACTTTTAAGTGATGTGACATGACATGTACATTTAATTGTATTGATTTATGTCATTTTCAGTAGATTAAGGTATTAATTTATATCAGGGTTGACATGAATGGTATTAACCTATCAATGCAGATGTATAATAATTTATGCTAAGAAANGGGGGGGGGGGGGGGGGGGGGGAGCATAAAAACTAATTTGTGCCAGGATTTTACATGTACAAGGCCATCCTTAAAAATTCTTTCCTTAGCGCTTTTTATCCTTTCCGGTTATTTGCGTCATTTAATTGAATACTCTTCACCGCGTGTAGCTAGGACAACACATTATGCGCCTGCGCAAATCGTATCTGTCACCATGTTAACATCATGTAAATTGTTGTTATGTTTCAACGTTCTTGCAATTTTATTTTAATAAATTGTTATCAACAGTTGATAGAAATGAATTGATTTATCAAATTAGTGCTTTTGATGGCAACTTTCGTTTCTGCATTATTGTAAAATTTTACAGTGTTTACGTCATGTATTGCGCAATTATACGGTAATGGACGCCGCCATTTTGTTTACGTAACGAAACAGGTGCCTCCTTCATCACGTATATATCATTGTCCAATCAAATTAACCCAATGGAATCGCTAGTGATAGCAAGTAGGGGTTCAAGACAGGGTATTTATTTATTACTTTCGCCAATGAAGAAGAAAATGTTAATGATTTTTGATGATGTATATTAATCAGTGCTCACACTGGCCTTCAGAAAATGATAGCCATAATTTTTTCCTTAAAAAAATAATAGCCAAAACAGACTCGGACTTTTCAGCAAATCGGTACTGAAGGCAAACAGAAACAAGAGGGCCATCAGGCCCTAAGGCCCTCACCTGAGAGCAAAAGGAACTAGACTATTCTGANCAAATGGCTAGATATTCTATCCGAAATATTCCCCTTTGAATCTTGCTTGTTTTTCAACCCTTAAATAACCATTTTTCCTCAGCACTCGAGTGTGTTCTGGCATTAAACAGCTTTTTAGAATTTTAAGGATACTTGCATTCACAGAATTGCATAACATAGATGTGATTTTGTTGGAATGTAATCAGAATAAACATGTAACAGTCGTGATTACCTATAACTCTGATATTTAATGTTTCAGTAAGTTTTGTACATGTTGGAGGCAATATTATTCACTGCTACAATGGCACTTTTTTGTATGTTTTTGCTGTTTACAGCCAAGTATATGCTGAATACTTCAAAACCTGTGTATTTTCTATATTATCATTGGCATATTTCCCATGTCCAATTAAGCAAAATAAATGATTTTGATGTACAATGTACCAAATTAACTTATTTGCACACATTCCTAACTTCAGTATTTTAACTATTCCTCAAGACATGTAATTAAGGCTTTGAATAAAGATTTTTTAACAGTGGAAAAGATTTAAATAATGCAATCATTATTTGCATGTATATTGTTTTTGTCCAGAATTTGTCTTATTGTGATTTAAAAACAATAAACAACTTCAATAAGAAATCATGCTACTAAACTAGAAGTAGAATTTTTTGTATGACAGTTGTAATCTTTATCTTTAATACGTTTTGGTCTGTTCACAAGTACAAAACAAAAATATATAATTTGAATGTATTTTTAAGGATTTTATTTTTCAAAAAGCAATAAGTGCATTTTTCAAAAAGGAACAAAAAAACCTGGATCTATATGAATTAATACTGGAATGTTTTCTTAACAATACACTGTTTGTTCCATCTTCAGTTAAAGGCAGACTACATGCAACTTCTGAGGGATACACCGGCCGTGGATAGCCAGTCAAGGTTCGAGGAGGTCCGGGATTACATCGCCCATGACGACCGTTACCGCGCCGTCCCGACCGACGAACTACGCAAGGCCTGGTTCAATGAATATGTGGAGAATCTGGTAAGCCAGCTGGTTGAATAAGCACAGCAATTTTTTTCCTTCTTTATAAAGTACCTGTAAAAGGTAATTTCTCAGTTGATAAAAAAAGACACAAAATTCCTAATTGCCTTCTGAAAAATGCCAAAAAGAAAGATTTGTTTTTGTCAATTACGTTCCAAAAAAGCATTATCTTTAAGTGAATAAATAAAATGAGCACTGAAACTGAACTTTTCAAGCCAAAATGCATCTTATCTTCAATCAGTATCAACTGTTTTACAGAAAAAGGCAGATTTTATTAAACTCCTTGAAGACACGCCTTCAATTACGAGTTACTCGCGTTATCCAGACGCCAAAGAGGATATTTCCCATGTTCCACGCTTCCACAACGTTGACACTGACGAACAGAGAGAGAAATACTTCAGCGAGTACACAACAAAATTGGTAAGCAGGGAATAATCAGTGGTAAGCAGGGAATAATCAGTGGTAAGCAGGGAATAATCAGTGGTAAGCAGGGAATAATCAGTGGTAAGCAGGGAATAATCAGTGGTAAGCAGGGAATAAGCAGTGGTAAGCAGGGAATAAGCAGTGGTAAGCAGGGAATAAGCAGTGGTAAGCAGGGAATAAG
>VMBQ01009298.1:16945-32465 GCA_007657795.1 Dreissena rostriformis
TGCAGAAATCGGATACTTATATGGTGTACTGTGTTATCATATAATAATTGAAAGGTTTACTTTAAACAGAAGACTGAAAAGGAAGAGTTGGATGTTAAACTTCAAGTTCCCATTATACAAGTAGACGAAGCACCTGATGAGAACCTTGATCCAGACACGTTTGATTACGAAACAGATTATCTTGCGAAGATTCTGAATGGACATGATGAAGGCAACAAGGAGAATAACAGGGAAAACTATGAAGACAATGAAGAAGTAGCAGAGGATTATCAGAATTGCCAACTTCCAGCCCCTGTTCTGGATTCTGGAGTGGTCATCCTTGGTGTTGATGAAAGAGTTGTGACCCTTGATCAAGAGAAAATAGATGTAACCCATAATCAGGATGCCAGAGTGGCTGCCTTTGATCAAGATGAAAAAGATATGGACATTAATCAGGATGCCAGAGTTGCAGCTCTTGGTCTGGAATCCGGAGTTGTGTCCCTTGTTGATGAGGAGGAGGAAATGCAGGTGGATATTTGTTATGGAATGAACATGTATGGACCCATTAGCCCTGCCTGTGTGTGGAATGTTGTTGTTGTTGTTGGAGAGATGATAAATATTGCCCATGCAGCATCGTGTTAGATATGCTCAGTATTTGTATGGTATGATGTGTCAGGTCTTAACATAGTTTAGTAATTGTAATTATTTTGAGTGGATTGCCCCAAATATGCATTAATGAGAATGTGAATATGGAAATGTGAATATGAAGTGTATTTATTGTTAACACTGCATTAAATTTGTTAGGTTTTCGTTAACAGTTTTTGTTCTCCATGAATATTACATCAAGTAACACGTTTGTTTATGTTATTGATGCCCATAATAGTGTTGTATATTCAGGATTGATAGTATGATTGCCAGTTGTTTACACCCCATTTGGAACCCACTCTGCCTTTGAAAATAAGGCAATTATATCATTTTACAAGAGAACTTCGATAATGTCATTTGGCAACAGAAATTGATGATGTCATTTGGCATCAGAATTTTGATGATGTCATTTGGGGACAGAAATCTATGCTATAATTTGGCAAAAGTATGTTGATGATGTTATTTGGCACATTTTTGGGGGGATGATGTCATATTAATGCGGCCTTAAAATCCAGAAAATACAGCAAGTGATTGCTGGGATCCTAGTGTAGTTAACTCAAACATAAAATCTTGTTACTATTTGGAAGCAGTGCTCCATGCTCAAGACTGTCATTATTTTGAAAGACAAATTGGTAAAAGAAAAAGCATGCTAAGAAGTCTTGTGCATATGTTTGAGTA
Organism: Dreissena rostriformis; assembly: GCA_007657795.1. Taxonomy (NCBI): domain Eukaryota; kingdom Metazoa; phylum Mollusca; class Bivalvia; order Myida; family Dreissenidae; genus Dreissena; species Dreissena rostriformis. The sequence goes on from VMBQ01009298.1 coordinate 18,248, forward strand.
CATTATTTGAATGTAACATTAAGATTTAAGATACGGATAAAACATAGGTGAACATAATTATTTTGGAATTTAATACTACTTTATACGATAAAAAAAGTCATAAAACATTTTTTTTTTAATATTTTGTATTTTGATGTTTGAAAAATATTTAAATGTTACTGTTTTATTTTTGGTCCCTTTTCATTATGAAAATTATTATGTAAACTTTTTATTTTCAGATAACATTGTTATTTATAATTACAACACTTTATTAGGGGAGATTGATCAAATTGTAAGAAATGTTGTATCTGAATACAATGTTGAACCTGTGTATTTGTTTGCGTGATAAATTATGAATATAATCCATTTTATTAGTTGCAGTTTTGAAAGGTTTGTTGATGTTGATTTTGTTCTTACGTGTTTTTGTTTGATTTTCAGATTTTAAAGATGTAACTTTTAAGTGATGTGACATGACATGTACATTTAATTGTATTGATTTATGTCATTTTCAGTAGATTAAGGTATTAATTTATATCAGGGTTGACATGAATGGTATTAACCTATCAATGCAGATGTATAATAATTTATGCTAAGAAACATATTTTTTTTAGTTCTGATATTTTTGTGCAGAAAAATTATAAGTGCATTTTTCAAAAAGGAACAAAAAAACTGGATCTATATGAATTAATACTGGAATGTTTTCTTAACAATACACTGTTTGTTCCATCTTCAGTTAAAGGCAGACTACATGCAACTTCTGAGGGATACACCGGCCGTGGATAGCCAGTCAAGGTTCGAGGAGGTCCGGGATTACATCGCCCATGACGACCGTTACCGCGCCGTCCCGACCGACGAACTACGCAAGGCCTGGTTCAATGAATATGTGGAGAATCTGGTAAGCCAGCTGGTTGAATAAGCACAGCAATTTTTTTCCTTCTTTATAAAGTACCTGTAAAAGGTAATTTCTCAGTTGATAAAAAAAGACACAAAATTCCTAATTGCCTTCTGAAAAATGCCAAAAAGAAAGATTTTTTTTTGTCAATTACGTTCCAAAAAAGCATTATCTTTAAGTGAATAAATAAAATGAGCACTGAAACTGAACTTTTCAAGCCAAAATGCATCTTATCTTCAATCAGTATCAACTGTTTTACAGAAAAAGGCAGATTTTATTAAACTCCTTGAAGACACGCCTTCAATTACGAGTTACTCGCGTTATCCAGACGCCAAAGAGGATATTTCCCATGTTCCACGCTTCCACAACGTTGACACTGACGAACAGAGAGAGAAATACTTCAGCGAGTACACAACAAAATTGGTAAGCAGGGAATAATCAGTGGTAAGCAGGGAATAATCAGTGGTAAGCAGGGAATAATCAGTGGTAAGAAGGGAATAATCAGTGGTAAGCAGGGAATAATCAGTGGTAAGCAGGGAATAATCAATGGTAAGCAGGGAATAAGCAGTGGTAAGCAGGGAATAATCAGTGGTAAGCAGGGAATAAGCAGTGGTAAGCAGGGAATAAGCAGTTGTAAGCAGGGAATAATCAGTTTTGAAAAATGTTTTGAGTGGTCAGGGGTGTGATTTTTCCTCCTTTCAGCTGATATCTTCCCTTTCAATGTTAAACTTAGTTTACAAATGGTTATTAACTTTGCTTGATCTATATACAAATGAAGAGTTTAGTTGAGCCCTGTAAGGGGGGTAGGGCACTTTCCTCCCTTGAGGTGGTTCTTAAATCACACCCTTGGTTGTGTATTTTTCGACAAATTTCACATGTTGTGAACAGAAAAAAGAACTTCTACTTAAATTTGTGAATACAAGAACTGGCTGGTATAAAATAAATAATTCACAATTAAGCTTGCTGGGCCATTCAAGTATCCTAACAAGACTCAGTTGAGCGCTTTTTGTTTTATTCATGTTGATGTTTATTGGTATGTAGAACATAAAAATGCAAAAGTTTTCACAGCCACACAAATAGAATGATGCATTGAATTTAGGAGAAATCAATGACATTTTGACATGCTGTTTGTTATTCATTACATTTACATAAAATATGAATCGCGCTTTGTGAAAAGGTGTTTTAATTCATGTGCGTAAAGTTTCGTCCCAGATTAGCCTGTACAGTCAACACAGGCTAATCAGGGACGACACTTTCTGCCTTAGCTGGATCTTTGCTAGGAAGAGACTTTCTTTCAACGAAAAATATCATAAAAGCGGAAAGTGTCATCCCTGATTAGCCTGTGCGGACTGAAAAGGCTATTCTGGGGCGACACTTTACGCACATGCATTAAACCACCTATTTACAGAGCGAGGCGCATATATAAAGGTCAGTTCCAAGCCATTTAATATTCTTACGTCATGTTCAATTTATTGCAGAAAAAGGCGGCCTTCATACAATTGCTGCAGGACACCCCAGACGTATCGGCCACATCCACTTGGCACCAGTCCAAGAAATACATTGAGACTGATCCTCGCTATCATGCTGTAGACTCTGACCTTCAGAGGATTAAATGGTTTCATGAATATGTTAACTTCCTTGTGAGTATTTCTTTTATCTTGTATTCTTTTTTCTTTTTTTAACATTCTTATGTTTGTCTTTTTATCCACCGCCAAAGGCGGAGGGATATAGAATTGGTGTTGTCCGTCTGTCACAAAATTTTGAAATTGGCGGAGGATATCAATTCAACGAATTTTCTTGTTCATATGGTAGTGTTTAGTATACAAATGAAGGACATTTGAAGATAATATTTTGTTTCAAAAAAATGCAAAAAAAACAACAACAGCAAAACCATTATTTGAAAGCTTTTCTATTAATTAATATTATGGAATCTGTTTTTGGAAATGTGTGTATGTTCATTTTTAGGATAGATATCTGGATGCAAAAAAACCCTCAATGTGTTTGTATAATTTTCTAAAAAAATATAATAAGGATTCCCTTAATTGTAATGTGTTTTCACACGTTGCTTATGATTTAGTAGAAGTTTGGATTTGTAAAATGTTATCGTTTTAGGCTGGTCGCGGATACAGTATGAATTACAGTTTGAGAGTGGGTGGCTTCAAATCCATTGACAGAAAACAAGAATTCTTGCCGTTGCACAAACCAGAGGTACATTCAGTCATTAAAACAATTACTTTGTTTGTATTTCATCTACAAGGCACTAGCAACAATTTAGTTGATGTTGATGTTTAAAATTAATTCATTCCTGCACTTTTTTTAACCTGACTTTCCATTTATCTAAGTTATTTGTTCATGTCCTATTTTTATGCCCCCGAAGGTGGGCATATAGTGATCGCACTTTCCATCTGGTCGTCTGAAATTCCGTCACACTTTGCATTTAGGTTTCGAAAAATGTGGAAAAACACTTTGCGTTTAGGTTTAGAATAATGTGGAAAAAGGGGGCATATGTCATCCTATGGTGACAAGCCTTGTTGTTGTTAAAAAACCGTTTATTATGTAGCTTATATTGTTTTTGTTTTTTTCTGTAATTTAGCAGTGATTTATTTTTCACTGTTTAATAGTTAAATTTAAATCATTTTATTTTAAGTCCCGTATTTCTTAACCTTCTTGGAAAAGCTTTATTAAATACTTGACTTACTCATTGATCCTACTTCAACACCTGTTGGTTTGTCTTAAGTCTATTTACACTGATTTTACATAGTTGAGCGTTTATATCGTATTAATATTCGCTTTTTATCTTGACTTTACTTGCTGCAAAATTTCTTAGCTGGACGACCTAATTACAGCTCCACTAAGAAAATTCGCAGCGAGTTAAGTCAAGATATAAAGCGAATTTTTATATGAAATAAAAAACGCTTGTCACTTTCTTACTGATATGGCTGGAAAGTGAGCGTCATTTAAAATTAAACAAAAGTAATAAAGGGTATAAAACGGTGAAAAATATCTGTCCCAGCATGGACGTGACATCGTGACTTAAACATGATTACCACCTCTTTGTCTGTTTCGTATTGTCTATGTTTTGTTCTTACGGTTGCCAGGCAGTGAAGAAAGCCGACCCGATGCCGTTCTTCCAAGACGCAAAACGCAAGCCGCCCGTGGCCTCTAGACCTAAAAAACCTAACGGTTATGGCTCAAATGAAGATCTAATCAATAACGTGGTTAGTAGATTGGTAAATTATCTTGGGGCTTACTTCTTTGCGGTCTGTGATTTGTGGTTACTTTGAAGCAATTTGTGGTTACTTTGTGGTAAATTTTAACACGTGGCTTCATGGAAGTAAGATTTTTGCTCTGTGGTTATTTTGAAGGAAATTTTGATTTAATGGTTACTAACAAGTAAATTTGATTTATGGTTTCTTTGAAGTAAATTTTGTGCAGTTACTTTTAATTTTTTGGTTACTTTGAGGTAAATTGTATGTAATTTTTGGTTACTTTTGATTAAATATTTTGTCAGTCTGTAAATTTTGGTTACCTTTCTATCACATTTTGTAATTTTTGGTTACTTTCCAGCAAGTTTCAATTTCGATGTTGATATATCATTTGTGTTGACTTTCAAATAAATTATTGGTCAATATCAAGTAAAACATGCATGTTTATTGGCATTTGATTATTATGGTATCATTCAATTGAACATGATATTTAATACAATGGCATAGTTTATGTCTGTTATTATCCATGCCTAAGGGTGGCCTTATCTTTCTTGTAGGATTCGTTTGAGGTAATTTAATTGGTGAAATAGGGTAGATCCTCTGTCAGACTTGGTTCCAAGTGTTGAATATGATTATATGTGACAGTAGCGAACACAAGTAAAGATCAAACATATCTTAAACAACTTAAGTTGCGAGATGTTTTATTCATGTTGATGTTTATTGGTATGTAGAACATAAAAATGCAAAAGTTTTCACAGCCACACAAATAGAATGATGCATTGAATTTAGGAGAAATCAATGACATTTTTAAAATGCTGTTTGTTATTCATTACATTTACATAAAATATGAATCGCGCTTTGTGAAAAGGTGGTTTAATTCATGTGCGTAAAGTTTCGTCCCAGATTAGCCTGTACAGTCCGCACAGGCTAATCAGGGACGACACTTTCTGCCTTAGCTGGATCTTTGCTAAGAAGAAACTTTCTTTCAACGAAAAATATCATAAAAGCGGAAAGTGTCATCCCTGATTAGCCTTTGCGGACTGAAAAGGCTATTCTGGGGCGACACTTTACGCACATGCATTTAACCACCTATTTACAGAGCGATGCGTATATATAAAGGTCAGTTTCAAGCCATTTAATATTCTTACGTCATGTTCAATTTATTGCAAAAAAGGCGGCCTTCATACAATTGCTGCAGGACACCCCAGACGTATCGGCCACATCCACTTGGCACCAGTCCAAGAAATACATTGAGACTGATCCTCGCTATCATGCTGTAGACTCTGACCTTCAGAGGATTAAATGGTTTCAGGAATATGTTAACTTCCTTGTGAGTATTTCTTTTATCTTGTATTCGTTTTTCTTTTTTTTAACATTCTTATGTTTGTCTTTTTATCCACCGCCAAAGGCGGAGGGATATAGAATTGGTGTTGTCCGTCTGTCACAAAATTTTGAAATTGGCGGAGGATATCAATTCAACGAATTTTCTTGTTCATATGGTAGTGTTTAGTATACAAATGAAGGACATTTGAAGATAATATTTTGTTTCAAAAAAATGCAAAAAAAACAACAACAGCAAAACCATTATTTGAAAGCTTTTCTATTAATTAATATTATGGAATCTGTTTTTGGAAATGTGTGTATGTTCATTTTTAGTATAGATATATGGATGCAAAAAAAACCCTCAATGTGTTTGTATAATTTTCTAAAAAAATATAATAAGGATTCCCTTAATTGTAATGTGTTTTCACACGTTGCTTATGATTTAGTAGAAGTTTGGATTTGTAAAATGTTATCGTTTTAGGCTGGTCGCGGATACAGTATGAATTACAGTTTGAGAGTGGGTGGCTTCAAATCCATTGACAGAAAACAAGAATTCTTGCCGTTGCACAAACCAGAGGTACATTCAGTCGTTAAAACAATTACTTTGTTTGTATTTCAGCTACAAGGCACTAGCAACAATTTAGTTGACGTTGATGTTTAAAATTCATTCATTCCTGCACTTTTTTTAACCTGACTTCCCATTTATCTAAGTAATTTGTTCATGTCCAATTTGTATGCCCCCGAAGGTGGGCATATAGTGATCGCACTTTCCATCTGGTCGTCTGAAATTCCGTCACACTTTGCATTTAGGTTTCGAAAAATGTGGAAAAACACTTTGCGTTTAGGTTTAGAATAATGTGGAAAAAGGGGGCATATGTCGTCTTATGGTGACAAGCCTTGTTGTTGTTAAAAAACCGTTTATTATGTAGCTTATATTGTTTTTTGTTGTTTTTTTCTGTAATTTAGCAGTGATTTATTTTTCATTGTTTAATAGTTTAATTAAAATCATTTTATTTTAAGTCCCGTATTTCTTAACCTTCTTGGAAAAGCTTTATTATAAACTTGACTTACTCATTGACCCTACTTCAACACCTGTTGGTTTGTCTTAAGTCTATTTACACTGATTTTACATAGTTTAGCGTTTATATCGTATTAATATTCGCTCTTTATCTTGACTTTACTTGCTGCAAAATTTCTTAGCTGGACGACCTAATTACAGCTCCACTAAGAAAATTCGCAGCGAGTTAAGTCAAGATATAAAGCGAATTTTAATATGAAATAAAAAACGCTTGTCACTTTCTTACTGATATGGCTGGAAAGTGAGCGTCATTTAAAATTAAACAAAAGTAATAAAGGGTATAAAACGGTGAAAAATATCTGTCCCAGCATGGACGTGACATCGTGACTTAAACATGATTACCACCTCTTTGTCTGTTTCGTATTCTCTATGTTTTGTTCTTACGGTTGCCAGGCAGTGAAGAAAGCCGACCCGATGCCGTTCTTCCAAGACGCAAAACGCAAGCCGCCCGTGGCCTCTAGACCTAAAAAACCTAACGGTTATGGCTCAAATGAAGATCTAATCAATAACGTGGTTAGTAGATTGGTAAATTATCTTGGGGCTTACTTCTTTGCGGTCTGTGATTTGTGGTTACTTTGAAGCAATTTGTGGTTACTTTGTGGTAAATTTTAACACGTGGCTTCATGGAAGTAAGATTTTTGCTCTGTGGTTATTTTGAAGGAAATTTTGATTTAATGGTTACTTACAAGTAAATTTGATTTATGGTTTCTTTGAAGTAAATTTTGTGCAGTTACTTTTAATTTTTTGGTTACTTTGAGGTAAATTGTATGTAATTTTTGGTTACTTTTGATTAAATATTTTGTCAGTCTGTAAATTTTGGTTACCTTTCTATCACATTTTGTAATTTTTGGTTACTTTCCAGCAAGTTTCAATTTCGATGTTGATATATCATTTGTGTTGACTTTCAAATAAATTATTGGTCAATATCAAGTAAAACATGCATGTTTATTGGCATTTGATTATTATGGTATCATTCAATTGAACATGATATTTAATACAATGGCATAGTTTATGTCTGTTATTATCCATGCCTAAGGGTGGCCTTATCTTTCTTGTAGGATTCGTTTGAGGTAATTTAATTGATGAAATAGGGTAGATCCTCTGTCAGACTTGGTTCCAAGTATTGAATATGATTATACACAAGTAAAGATCAAACATATCTTAAACAACTTTAGTTGCGAGATGGTCATTGTTGATGAGTAAATTATTTTCCAGCGATGCCACAGTTACTAATTTTCCATATTTGGGTATACATGTATATTATGTTCATTGAAAAATTAACACTTGGAACTTGGTATGAAAATTAAGATTTTTTCATTTCTCTGTGCTGTATAAATTGTTAGTTTTCACTGGACAACTGCTCTCTTACCAACATTGATTTCAACAAGACACAAACATAACAGCAGTGGTGCATGTTAAAAAAACAGTCCGGTGTCAAAATTACAATACACAAAATCCCAGCAACAACAGTTATTAGATAGTGGCCTCCCTTTCTCGCATAGCCCATAACAGTGGCAACGGAATCCTTCAAGTACAACCCCGACGTGCACGACGTCCCACGATCCACGTCTAATATCCCTATCGTGGAAACCAAGACCCATAAGGTAACCTACGAGCGAGACGGGATACCGTATGAAACCGAAGAGAGTATTCTAATCAGTGCTCATTCCGTGACCACCAGGTCCCAGACTATAGATACGACAACAGTAAGCGCCACATAGCATACGTGTTTCTTTTGCAAGCTTGTTTTGTGACCGTTTGGCCTCTGCTCAGATTGTGTGATAACATTTTTCTCACTTACCCATATAACCTTTCCTGATTAAAGCCTAGAGGTATTATGCCCTCTCTTAACTGTTTCCTAGTTACCGCTAATCTGTAGAAAAGGAATGTCATGTAACTAGGCTCTTCCCAGTAGCCACTCTTGAGTGAAAACTTAGCTTGTATTGTTCAATTTATATTTGATTATAGCTCTCTAATGCGTTAGGTGAAATAACACTTGTTAGAAGGTTGCAGTGGTGTAGTGGATATGGTGTTTGCCTAGTGACCGGGAGGTCACAGGTTGGATTCCCACTTAGGGAGTGTTCTTTAGATCTCCCCCAAAGACACCAAGTACTGGTTCTGCCCAGGAAACAGACTCAAGAGCGTTTCAATTAACCTTAGGCTTTCGATGCAATCAAGCTAAAACAAATAGGTTTAACATAAATAACAAATAGGTTGAAACTAAATTAAATGGCATTTTCTAAAGTCTATACCGGTATTTGCATTGACGAAACTTCTAGATCTGGTTACTTATTACTGGTTTGTTTTGTCTGATGTTGTTTTGCATTGTAATCTTGAAAAATGCACACCACAATTTAGTGCATAAATATATTTTCATGATGCATTATGCTGTTTATTTTTGTCTTTTTAATGTTGGAGTTGTCTTTAAGCATCATAAAAATTGATAATATTAAACAAATTATAAGAGTTGTTGACCTTGATGTTACAAACTCAGACGTTCATTCATTCAGAAGACTTCTTTATACCTGTTAGACACTGAAACAAAGCTTCGCTTAATGATACTATACCCAAAGACAGTCTAAAATCTGTAAGTGTCCATTCAGCAGCAATGTTTTAAACCTGCATTTCACCATGCACAGACCACCTGTTCAGCACTTGTATTTTATCACCGCAGTCTGAATGCTTGAGACAAAACCCTGTATTTCCAAAATTGTCCAGTATAACTTTTTTGCTATTGCACAAAATCCTATCATTTGCAAAAATGAAGCTGCGTTTTAAAACATGTCAGATTAAAAATATAGAGAGAATAGGACTGGTCCATTGTTACTTAGAACAAACGCCATTGTCTTACTACTTGAACAACATAGCAGTCCAAATGTACTAAAGAAAACTTGGTTTTGGTCTAGATTACTTTTCAAAAGTCTTTCATATGATACCACCATCTTGTTGTTTGCTGCATGGCGTTTTCCATAGATCTGACTTTGAACTGTTCTCGGACCCTGTCCTATCATTTTGTCAAGTTGGGGATGCATGTCACAGCAGTTAACTGATTTCTGTCTTCTTTTCTTGTTTGACACTATGCTAGTCCTCCACTGCATGTTTTGATAACACCCCAGAGGCGTCCGACAAGCTTGTATTAGAAACCTGGAATGTTGTCGGAATGGCATGATCACGACTAGCTCTGAACCGTTGTTTGTCGTTTCTAGATTACCTTGTATATCCAAGTTAGTTTTGATTGAATTTTAGCTTTTTGAAGTTTCGTTTCAAGCATGCCACATTCTTGTTTTATTTTTACTAGAAAATTACTATACAGGTCAAGTAAAATACCACTACATATATTTATCCAAATCAGAATTTACAGAAATTGTTTTCTGCAACAAATTTTGTGCTGGTTTCACAAGTTTGAGCAGAATTAAATCAATTGAATAGGTTCTTCAGATATTGGTCTATTTCGGCTATTTGTCTCCTTCCAGTTTATTTCATTATAATTGTTAGTTCAAAGATGTTTTATGCCCCCTTTCGAAGAAAAGGGGGTATATAGTTTTCGCACTGTCCGTCAGGCGGTCATGCTGTCAGGCCATCAGGCTGTCGGTCTGTCACACTTTTCGTGTCCGTTCTCTAATTCAAATAGTTTTCATTCGATCTTATTTGAAGTAGTTTTCATCCGGTCTCCATCAAATTTGGTCAGAAGTTGTGTCTAGGTCAAGTTCGAATATGGGTCATGTCAGGTCAAAAACTATGTCACGGGTTCACTAAGTGCATTTTAAGGATTTAGCATGGTGTGTCCGTCACACTCTTCGTGTCCGCTCTCTAATTCATATAGTGTTCATTCGATCTTCAACAAACTTACTCAGAAGTTGTATCTAGACAAAATCTAGGCCAAGTTCGAATATGGGTCATGCCAGATCAAAAACAAAGTCAGGGGGTCACTTAGTGCATTTTAAGGATTAAGCATGCTTTCTTTTTGTCTACTCCAAAGCAGTATGTTAATTCTAAAAATGTAAAAAATATGAAAAAATAAAGAGGGTGATATATAGAAAACAATAGTTATTGTTAACAGCGAAAAAATAATCTACAAACTGCAGCAGATGACATATGTAACAAACAACAAAATTTAAATATTGAACACCTGTTATGCAGCAAACAAATAGTTTAATAAAATGTAGGCGCTGTATTTCTCAAAAACATTTACACAGTTATACTTTTATGTAGTGACAAAGTTACAGTTGGGGGCATCCGTGTCCTGTGGACACATTTCTTGTTTGTTATTTCTCTTGTTATTGTCTGTTAAATACTTTTTATTCTAGAATAATATGATACAAATAATTTCATGGATTTAAAAGTTCTTTAAAAGTAATTATTGAAAAACAATTGCACGTAGGCTATGACTTCAGGAAGTATTGTCTGTGCAATAATTTTGACACTGACAAAGTATTGACAAGGCCAACATATTTCGCAACAATTAAGAATAGTCACTATGAGGAAATAGTTTAAAAACATCGGAACACATGGACCACTGTATATAAAGAATAAAAACAGTCTGCATTTTGGTGTTGTTTCCAGTGAATACTAACAATTTTTTGTTATTTATTGTACAAGAAATCGTAGCTTTTGCAGTCTTAATAATTTACCAGCCATTCATGAACATAGGACCCACATCATGCGAAAATGGGTCTTGTGTCATATGCGGCCAGTATAGCTCCAGACTAGCCTGCGCAAGTGCGCAGTCTGGTCAAGAGCTACACTTTCCGTTAATGAGACCACAAAACTTTGTGTGAGTTTAGAGCGTACAGTGTAGATCCTGGCCAGACTGCACGGTTGCCGAATAAGGCATAAAGACCTATTTTCGCATGACAAAGGTCATTGTAAAAAATAATAATAATAAAAAGCCAACATTTCGCCTGCTTTATTAATAATTATATCAGCAATGTAAATTATGTTATACTCATATATTTTGCACACTTGTATTTGACAATAGAAATTTGCAACATGTACTACCTGTTCATCAAGATGAAGGAAAATTATGTTGAGTTGTTCGAACATATCTAAAATGTAAAAATCTTGGTTTTGCTCTAAGTATTTGACGTTTTGAAAATAACTGATGAAAACTATTATTAAAAAGTGGCATTGATATTCTAGAAGTATGTCTGAACACAAGAAATTTCAATATATGTATGCTTAATTTTCTAATGTACAGTGTAAGCTCTTTAGTATTCATTCCTCAATAGAATAAGTATTTTTAATGAGCTTCTGTTTGCAACCCATCTTTTAACATTTGACAAGCTCGCTATTTAGATTGATTGTATTTAGATTGATACTGCTGGTAATAAGCATGTGAAAGTAGCTTTTGCAAGAGCACTTATGAATTTTGACTATGATAAAGAATATTGCAGTTTTGTGCACCTTTTGTATTTAATTGATGAGTGAGGACAGATTCAAGAGTTTATGTTGTGTCAAGTTTAAGGACATCCCAACATGTTCTGGACAAATCAATTAAGTTTCAAACCAAGTTTGAAATGAATATATTTACCAATCAGAATAATGAGAACAGTCAATAGTAGCATTTTAATTGGTCTAATACTTAAAATCCAGACCAAGAACAATCAGATCTTTAGAATGAAAAAAAAAGTTCCTGATTTTACTGAATCCCTTATGAAAGCCTTGTGGACAGGTTTTATGCTGATGTCTTCCTTCCATTTTTCCAGTACAAGACTGAGCGAGATGGCATGGTGGAGACGCACGTTGAGCGGAAGATCACTGTGGTAACTGACGGCGATGATGACACCGATCATGATGCTGTAAGTCCTTTAGTAGAGAACGGTGAAAATTGCAACACATCTTAAAGCACTAGTTTAATATTTGAGCCTCGCTCTGTGAAAAGGAGGTTTAATGCATGTGCGTAAAGTGTCGTCCCAGATCAGTCTGCAAAGGCTAATTAGGGACGACACTTTCCGACTAAACTGGATTTTCGTCTAGAAGAGTCTTTCTATTAACGAAAAATACAATAAAAGCGGAAAGTGTCCTCCCTGATAAGCATGTGTTTACGGCACAGGCTAATCTGGTACGACACTTTACACACATGCATTAAACCCCCTTTTCACAGAGCTGGACTCATTTCTTTATAGATGGAGCTGGGCTATGAACATTTGTCCTTAGCTATAGTTGAAGGATTAATTTCCATTCATGTGATATCACAAAACACTTGTCCTCATTTGTATGAAATAGTCTTACCACGTAATGTCCAAATGTGTTGAATTTATAATATGGAAGAATTATTTAAATGTGATTGACATGAGTGGAAGCGTCTGTTTGAAAGTTGGAATGGCTTAAGAAATTGCTTGAGATAGTTTGTTATTATCAGCACAGAATGTTAAATATATACTTTGGTTATACACATGTTATGGGCAATAAGGTCAAGATTTGTTGGTAAAGAATTTCTAGTTGAAGCATCTTCATTGATCAGACTTTTTGTTTTGGCTGATTTTCTCTTGAGTTGTAGATTTTTTAAACAAATAGGCTTTATGGGTATTTTTATGTTTATGTTGGGAAATAAGGGTTTTAGGGAACTCAATCTTTATCTGAATTAACACAGTATTTATGTTATATATATTGTTCTTCACATACTTTTGTCCTTCCTTATATATATAGCCGCTTTAGGTCCGTAACATACGATAGATGCAATCAGAGTATATGGACCGTCCACCTTTTTTGTTATATGGACCGCGCATGCTAAAAATGGACTGCGCATGCTCAATATGGACCACTCGTGCAAAATATTGACATATGACATCACTGTCTGAGTTACACATTGTTGCACTGGGTAGTAGCGCTTAATTGTATTTAAATGTTGAAACTGGTAATTGTTTCAAAATTTTAAAAAAATGTTATCAAGCATTATTCAAAAACAAGCAAACAAACATTTTATATGAAACAAATTTCAAAGTGTAAATTTGTTCTGGATTAGAACTTACTTTGAGATTTTAACAATTTGTGTCAATGTGCGACAGTGGCATTAAAATGATGGATTATACTCTTGTTTTATACACATGATGAATATGTTTGGTACAATGGAAGAAAAGGAAAACCCTGCATTGGGCAAAAATGGCATTATATTAACCAGCCAGGCAACCCCAAACAGTATATGGACCTCAGCCCTCACCTTGGGTAAATATACAATTAGGGGCTGCCTGGCTTGTCACTATTTTGTGATAGGGTCCTAAGGGAGGTTTTCTATTTCATAAATATTATTATTTACTTGACATTCATTGTATTGCACTTATGCTTTTCAGTTATTGGGCAGCCATGGAACAAGTCACAGAAATGAACCCAGATGTGACAGTGGACAAGATAGAGTGCATTCGTCAAATTGAGGACTTGAATGAAAGATAAAAATGTAATGTAAGTATTAATAATATTATTAACTAGTATTAAAAATACTGCTAGCCTGTTTATATTAGCCCTACAATCAAAACTACAAATGTATCTAATCAATTACCAATTAAAATTATTTAAATACGAGTTACCGTCATATCTGATGTATTTCAAACATTAATTGATTTTAGTTTACACTTTAAAAGGATGATGAAGAAAAAGTAGACATATTTTGAGAACGATGAACAAAACGATGGCCTTTTGACATTTACCTTTAATTTTTGTCCTTTTCATGGATTAATATTGGATTAATATTTATATCTATTAACAACTCAATCCTTGTCATCACATCCCACTGCACCGGCTAAT
>VMBQ01009299.1:0-32155 GCA_007657795.1 Dreissena rostriformis
ATATGATGAACAAATGGAAAAAAAAAAAGAAAAGGCGTGTTGATTTCAGCGTAAGGTAGTTTATCATTCCATTTGTGGTCACATAAACATATATTACACTCTTTGGAAATGTTTGATATAATCACTAAAGGAATGATGATACGATTTAACAATCAAATAGCCACTATATCATTAATTTACTAGGGATGAGGAGCAAAACTGCACATACACCGAGCTATTCGTCAATCGTATTCTAAACGTAATAAGAACAGATGGAAAAGGGCACAAAACTATATTATAATGACATATTTTTTTTAATCATTATTATTGTAACTGTCGTTTTCATCAAACTGATGTATCGTAAGCAGTGAAAATAGTTAAATTTAACCTTGCCATCTCCAAGTTCGGCTAAGTCGAACTTCGGATATATCGAAGTCGAATTGGCATTCCCAACGACTGTGAAATAAAAAAAAAGTTCAGCTGTATTCATAACTTTACTTTAAGCAATCTGTATATTCAAAGAAAACGATGCATTGAACTATTCGAAATAATTACTGTACATTTAAGTTGCTCTTTTTTTCATTAAAACGTTCATTTTATGAAGCTGTGAAACAGCGAAAGGCTTTACAATTTCTTTTCTTGCTATATTGGTTCTTGCTTTCAAGTTTGCGCGCTTTGCGCTAAAGCAACCGATCAAACTGGCATCGTCATGATTATTGTCAAAATATTTTATTTTATAAAGGCTTAAAAAATGTTGATAATCGTGGTATCTGTTTATGTTTTAATCCATCAAACAGTAAATGTCCAGGACAGGAGATTGTGAATGGAATGAAAATAGAGAGGACGGTCTGGATCTGTTTACGAATTTTATTATGAATGAATTATGAATGAAATAGTGCATTGCCGCAACAGACAGTCACAAAAAAATGAGGTGATTTCTGTTTGAATATTTGGAATATGTTCACGATGTTTAACAAATGTGACTTTTGTAATATAAGCAGTTTTTATAATATGCTTTAAGTTCGTATTGCATAATTGTTTACCTTGAAATAAATGGTTAAAAAAACGCATCAAGAAAGGGTTTTGATTCCAATCCTTCAGATCAGTCAAAGCTAATTCAAATATTTAATCGAAACAACAAGAACAAATCGTGATGTATAAAATAAACAACAAATCAATAATCAGAAGCACTGTTATTTTTTGTTTGTAGATGCATCTAATGCTGCAACTCTTGCTGGCATGTTCGATCATTGCGGGATGTTTCCCGCTGATTCTACGCCATCCCCAATGCACATGGCTAACATGTTTCCTTATCGATTGCACCAACACATACGGGCCGCTTGACGAGTGCTGTCCTTTTTGCTTTGCAAATCCGTATTCTGGTAATTATAATATACATATTACCGTTCTTGATACTATGAATATATACGATATTTTAACATAGAGAAATCACCAAGAGAAATAAAACGATCTTTACACATGCAATCCCCAATGAAATAATGTTTTTTTTACGTTGTACCATACATCACACAAACACAGTGAAATGCCGTAGCCTTGATTTACAAAACAACTTAAATGCTGTGTTTTATGTTGTGGTTTTACGTACTTGTTTGTGTTACTTGTTGTATTACCTGTTCATAATGTCTACTGCTAAGAGTAAAAAGAGGCCTGTGTGTTTTTGCTCTTTACAAAACCTTTTCTTGACATCTGTGGGCGATACTGGTAGTGATAACAAACGTGTAACATTGCCACCGTCAAAAGTGCTAAAGACGAATGGTGTATGTGCTTCTTCAGACACTGTGCCGGACGTCAGTTCCAGTCCCACAAACCCAAGCTATCTCCAAAAACCAAGCTATCCCCCAAAACCAAGCTATTCCCAAAAACAAATCTATCCCCAAAAACCAAGCTATCCCCAAACACCAAGCTATTCCCAACAACCAAGCTATCCCCAAAAACCGAGCTATCCCCAAAAACCAATCTATCCCCAAAAACCAAGCTATCCCCTCAAACCAAGCTATCCCCAAAAACCAATCTATCCCCAACAACCAAGCTATCCCCAAAAACCAATCTATCCCCAACAACCAAGCTATCCCCAAAAACCAAGCTATCCCCAAAATCCAAGCTATCCACAACAACCAAGCTATCTCCAATAACCAAGCAACAAGGAGAAATCTTCCGGGTTATATCCCTCTTGGAATTCGCAGTTTCTTGCGGTTCGTGAAGGGGCAAATGGTATGTAAATAAACGTCCGGAGGGGGAACCCCTTCCTAACCCACCACNCCAAGCTATCCCCAACAACCAAGCTATCCCCAACAACCAATCTATCCCCAAAAACCAATCTATCCACAAAAACCAATCTATCTCCAAAAACCAAGCAACAAGGAGAAATCTTCTGGGTTATATCCCTCTTGAAAGTCGCAGTTTCCTGCGGTTCGTGAAGGGGAAAATGGTATGTAAATAAAAATAAACGTCCGGAGGGGGAACCCCTTCCTAACCCATCATTAACGGTCACGGGGCGTCTGAAATGAAACATGTAGATAAGATTAGTATTAAAGAGTAATATGATGTACCTACACACCTAGACTGATATATAAACATTTAACTGACCTGATATAAAAATTAACCCAGATAACTGGACAATACATTCAATAAAATCCAATAACTTACAAATAGTTAAACAATTTCGATGCGAGCTGCAGAGCAATATTCCTCTCCGAATTGCAACTGCTGTGTGTGATACTGATATTTGGTAGTCTTATATTGTTTTTTTTTTGTTTTGTCTATTGATAAATTCGAAATTACCAAATGATTAGAGCATCTAAAGGAAATGAGAACTTATTTACAGACAAGCGGTGCTTTAACAAGGGAGAATGGTACGAGCACGAATCAGAGTTCAAGGACGACTGCAATACTTGCTGGTGTTCCGACGGATTTGTAGGATGTACGGAAATTGACTGCGGAGGTAGTAATCATCTTCATGCCTTCAATTGTCATGTTTTACAAGATGTGAAGAAGTGCTCAATGTTGCACTGCACAAATTATATATTGTTCTTAGTACGCACATCATCATATTTATTCAGGTTTTGTTTCAGCCGGACCAACGGGTCCGTTAAACGGGCCAATTCCCAGAGCGGAATGGTAAAAACGTCTTTGCATAATATCATAAATTAGTTTTACACTAGTGCACAATTACATTGTAGACACTAACCCGAATATTTTAAAGTGTTATCATACCCCATCCGATAACAATTGTAAACTCCGCCAATTTATGATACTTTAATTTTAACTCCGCCCACTTTTGAGATTATCATGCGAATTTGTCGCTGTCGATGTTTGTTTAGTCCCGCCCACTCTAATAACTACTTTTTTGTAGGTGTTGTATTTCGCTTATGTCGTTTAAATGTTAACAAACTTGGCGATTCATATTTTATTCTCAAAATTAATAAACAAGTAGTATTTATTTCAAAAAATCATAAATCGATTTTGTTTTCTTGCGACAAATATAGACTAAATATTTATACTAGTGTACTGTCTCTTAAATTGTGATTGTACTTGTTTTAGATAAACCAAATTGCGTTGACGTGTGCTTTTCCGACTCTGACTGTCCGGATGAACAGAAATGCCGTTTAAACGCCTGCGGGCATAGCTGCGCGTAAACAAAACATGCGCTCCTAATGGCGCAGTTACACCACGTTTGGCTGGGGAAAAAAAAGATTCTATAGAACTTAAATTTTTCTGCTATATAACGGAAGTTTGACATGTTACATTACTTGTTTTAAATGCATGTATAAAAAACAATGTATAAATGCATACGTTGTAATACACTGTGTCTTCTATCTTTTTCTGTTTTTTTTTTTTTTNATTGCAAGTGATTCATCCATAGTTTGTGGATTGTGAAAAAGTCATAAATTATTTTTTAACAAATACACATGCCACGCCGATCTCAATGGGACAGTCCAGCTTTTGGGGTGTTTGTCCTGGCGTCATGAAATGAATCATTTTTCCAGACATTTGTAAAAAACGACGTATGTTCTATAAGTTCATAATAAAATTTGCTATTCAAGCTCTATCTGGATAAAACTTTCCATCGCTTATACCTTTATTGACCCTATTAACAACCCTATTAACAACCCACAAGATATATAAAAAAAAAAATAAAAAAAAATACAGATTCAGCAACTTGAAAATATTTCACTGCTTGAACTAGGAGGATTTTTTTTGCCAGCCTAATAGGCTCAATAGGGAGATTGCTGTGGCGTAGTGGATATGGTGTCTGTCTAGGGATCAGAAGATCACAGGTTCGGTCCCCACTGTGGGAGCAGTCTTCAGATGAGATCTCCCCAATGACACGAAAGTACTTGTCTAGTATACCCAGGACTCCTTGTATAATAGTCAAAGTGCGTTGATGCTCCAGAGAAACCCTGCACTAAATGGGAAGAAGAAGGGAAAGCACTTCCCGGCTAAGGAGGGGTCAAGTGAATGAGTAATGAACAGACTAGCAGCACAATGGTCTTCTTCTTCTTCAGATACAGCACTCCTTCTTAAAAGAAGATTTTGTGCCGGTGCCTATTTGTTAGGGGGTGAAAATAAAAACTGTACAAAGGTGCTCAGTTGGTTGTTAGTTTAAAATTATTTACATTGAAGGTGTCTACAGGTGAATAAGGGGGACAATGACAGCCACAGGTTAAGGGTTTTGAAAACTTCTACTGTGGCTGCCTCATGTATATGGGGAGGTAGTGAATTCCATTGGATGACTGTTCTTGGGTAGAATGAGAATTTATAAGAGTCTTTTGCTGTTTGTATGTGTCTAAAGCCATGGTTGCTGCTGAGTCTGGATCTGCGGTCGACAGGAACAAGAAGATTATCAGGAGGGGTGATGGCAACTACATGGTGGATAATTTTATAAAGCATGAGACGGAATTTTGTTCTGCGTGTTTCAAGTGTGGGCCAATTGAGGGTGTCTATCATATTAGTTACTGAGCTTGTGTTGTGATATCTGTTTGTAACGAATCTGGCTGCACGTCATTGTACTTTTTCTAGTTGATTTATTTGAGCTTTCGTATGCTGGTCCCAGACACTGGAGGAGTATTCTAATTTAGGCCTAACTATAGCTTTGTAAGCATGGTATTTAACTTTTGATGAGCTTATTCTTAGGTTGCGACAAAGAAATCCTAGTGCCTGGTTTGCATTATTGGTGATGGAGTTGATATGTTTATCCTAGATATTTGGCGTGGTTTACTTTTTCAAGGATGTGATCATGTAGTTTAGATGAGAAGAGGATTTTTTTTTTCTCATTCTGTGACATTAGTATCACAATGGTCACATTTAAAAGAATGGGTATTAATATGATTATAAAACTTGAGAGTGTAATTGGTAAATAATCTACCATCTAGCTTTCTCTAGTTATGTCAAAATTCATTTTGTAACTTTTACTGTGTGCTACAGAATAGGTCTTTTAAGTTCTACTACACTTGCTTTCTGAAGAGTAATTTTTAGCTTTTCCCCCACTTTTACCCACTCTAGGTAACAGCGGTGTGATTTAAGAACCTCCCTAAGAAGTTAGTGGAGGAAACTGCCGGTAAAACTAAAGTTTTCATTTGCATATAGATCCAGCAAAGTTAATATCTATTCGTAAAAAAAAATGAAATTGAAATCAGCTGAAAGGAGGAATTCACACCCCTCCCGATCAGCTGCTGGAGCGTGCGCATCGCAACTGGGGCCAGAGTCACCCGCAGAAGATTTTCTTGAAGACTTGTCGGATAGGGGAACTTCTACGGGCGGCTCTGCTAATCCAGCAGGTACCGTCATCCCTTGAGCCGGACGTCTTCTCTACTGCTAACTTCGCTGTCTCCCAGAACATGATGATGGGGATCTACGGATCAATGTACAGTGGTGAATTAAGGGTTGCCCTGCGATGACTGTAGTGGGAGGGGGAGAGCGACATTACCAGCGTACCCCCTTGAAGTCCTGGGTTGCTCCGGGTCCGCCCCGTCCGTCTTGGACGGGGCGGACCCGGGGCAACCCAGATCTTCAAGGGGGTGGCCTTAGGAATGTGTCCCAGGATGGCGGTACTCAGTACGCTCAACATACTAGGGAAATTGTTCTGGGGATTGAGATGATGGCTGGTGACTTCAAGAGTGGCCATAAAGGCGGCGCAGCGCGCTTACAGCAGGAGGAATACCTTTGCTAGATTGTCAGCACTCCCTATGCGGAGTAACCTTGCCCTTTTTAGGGCAACCAGGCATGAATTGTCTTTAAATTGTCTACCAGCACACATTAAGGTCTCATTGGCTATCGTGCGCTGGCCTATTTGGATCTAAATTATCTCATTGGCGAATACCCGGGAAGCCGGGGTAAATTTGACCTAATTTGGCTCAAAATTAAATATTTCCTCCTGAAAGATCACAGGGGCAGGTCGATACCATATGACTTCGTGAAGAAGCGGGAACGACCTGTAACTAAACTCTTAAATGCAACAACAAAAGTTTCTCCAGCCCAAATGTACCTGAATCAACTGCCTCAGTGATCTCAGTTTCTGTTCTGTGATGCCCAAGTTTTAATTCGTCCATTCTGATACTGCTAGTCACTCAACACTTTTATCTTATGACTTACTGACCGAGGGCGAGGCTAAGCGTTAATTTCACAATTCAAGAAGTTGTGCTTTGTCGTCTTGTAAGTTGTAATTTTCAAAGAATTATGAAATGTCAAAACAGTTAAACAAAACANACAGTATCCGGATGTAATGTCAACGGCATAAACTACAGGGAAGGTAGCTCTTAGTTCCTTTTCAATGCTTTGAACTTTAATGAGTACATACGTACAGCTCAAAGTTCTTCCTCGTAAAGGCAAAAACAATGTAAAAAAAAATGTTATTATTTGAATTAGGACACATTCTTATGACAGTTGTATCGTTGCTGTATGGTTATTGGTACATGTTGTAAAAACCATCGCACGCAATAAATTGTTGCAATTTTCTTTGGGTTAAAAACGTAACATATTTCAAACTATAAATACATAATTTGCATATTTTCACATGCGGAATATCTCCGCATTTTCCATTACAAAAATTGAATAGAATTATTCTGCGAGCACACCATATCAGTTGTTTTACTTTGCACATGCTACTGCTGCTGCTACTGCTGATGTTGTTGTTGATGATGATGATGATGATGATGGTTTTGCTGCTGCTGAGGATGATGATAAATATTTAAAAAAAACTGACCAAAAAGATTATTATAATGACATTGTTAAATTATTTGTATATCCAGTTTTTCTATTTTTATTACTCATATTCTGTTATAGGTGACACTATTCCCTCAAAGTGCCCTGAAGTATGTGAGTGCCGCGACGGATCCCTGCACTGCTTAATGATTCTGTGCGCCTGCGTAGGCGGCTACACACCACCCGGTCAGTGTTGCCCAATATGCGAATCGGGTCAGCCTGTTGAAAAATGACGAACAACGGCGTACAAAATCTTACTCTGTCTTACAACAACAACAACAACAACAACAACAACAACAACAACATTTATTTCAGCAATATTAATTTCAATAAATCTTCTAGCCAACAAAAGTGAATACAGAATTAATTGTATTGAAATGTATAAATAGTGTGAAATCTGTAAGTGTTTATTTGTATCTTACATATAATAAAATTAGACTCAAATTTCTTGTCGCATTCTTTTTTACACATATCCAAGCACACTAATTAATTATTTTTATTGTCAACGACATCATGTTAAAAAAATAAGCATTCTCCAAGTTTTTCGAATTAAAAGTATTGGATTCGGGGTCATGATTAATAATAATTATAATTATATAATTTTGTTTTGATTGTGGTATTTTAAAGCTCAAATTATTCATATGTAACAGGGTATTCACATACACTAATCCTCTAATAACCACTTACCCAATCAAGAGTGTGAGAGAGATTCAGTGTGGGTGAATGGTGATGAATGAGTGAGCTACAATATTAATGGTGCATGCTTTTTAGGTGAGCTGAATTCAGATACATCTTTATGCTTTTATATATCTGAAACATTAGATTCCGTTCATGACTAAACCTTGTAAGAGGTACAAGCATTTTCCATTTGCTTAAACCCTATATCTTAAGGTTTTTCTACGTATGGTCACTGACCATCATTTACATATATTAAAAGCTTGGAACTTTACAACCCTTGTGTTCACACAAACCCAGGTTACAAATGGCGCCCAATGTGATTTCCAAGTGATCCAACGTGATTTCCAAGTGATCCAACGTGATTTCCAAGTGATCCAACGAGGTTTCCAAGTGATCCAACGTGAAATTCTGATGATCGGCGTGGCGTAGTGGATATGGTGTCCGCCTAGCGATCGGGAGATCATGGGTTCGAACCCCACTGGTAGCGTTCCTTTGATCTCCCCCAAAGACACCAAGTACTGATTCTAGTCCCAGGAAACGGACTCAAGAGCGTTTATATAAGCTTATGGCTTTCGATGCAAGCGAGCAAAAATAAATAGGTTAAAACTAAATTCTGATGGTCAGGACCTAAGAAGCGAGGACATTTTCCTATTGTCCAGTACAATAGTAGGTGGAAACGGCAGATTCCTTTCTGCTCTACCAAAATCTGATCTAATCTACCGAGATCTGATCTGCTCTACCAAAATCTGATACTAGATCCAGGTATCCAGACAACCAGGAAACTTGGGAGTTTCCACAAGAAAACCAGGAGTTCCTGTTGGGTGGTTGACGTCCTCCTGCGTGTCAGACTACACAGTTTGGCTCCAATACTCCAATACGCTACGTGTACCATTACAAGATCTTAATTATAGCCAAATTATGGGTTTCTATATCAATTAAAAGTGACAACAAACTCTTGTGTAAATACAGAATACATGTATGTTCCTTGCAGTATTCACACAGAAACTCAATACATTACTTAAACTGATAATGTTTTTCATCGTTTGAATACACTGGTTGCTAAGGTAAAATAAACTTTTCATAACACAAAAATGCATTTTGCTTTCATAAATTGGCTACATTTCAGAAAAAAAACGAAATGAATTATGAACTTATTTGTCAAATACATTGTTTGTAGTGAGGTTTCCAATTGTTTTAGTAGAATTAATGTTTGGACTGTACAAGTTTCATTTACTCGCAACATTGGTTAAACTTATAACACTATACTTTAATATTGTTCTTGTTCTTTATTGTACCTTTTTCTAATAGTATTTTATTTTATTTTTATTTTACCACAAGTTCTCAATATATTCCCAAATTAAACGATTTTTACTTAAACACATAATTTTAGTTCTTTCCTTATTCTTAGCCCAAATAAAACGGTTGTTTACCTATAGCAATACAATACAAATATACATACTACTTTTGACAAACAATTCTTATAATTAAGACTGCGAAGTACAATTTCACAGAATTGAAAAAACAACTCGAGACTTCTGCTAGGTCTCTCTTCTGTCAGTTGGAAATGCTGTTGATATGGTTGATAACTATAAAACTTGTAACAACATCTTCTAGAAATGTCAAAACTACGAACAGTGTAGAATATTAGTAGATACAATGATATAGTATAGGAATGGGAAAATAATATAATATGTTATCATACAAAAAGCGACTAATGTACATGTAGATAGCAAAACGGACAGTTAGTCTTTAGAAACATAGTAAGATTCATGCTTAATTGATGCCTTTGATATGTCACAACATACGGCTGTAACCTCTCTACCTTCATCAAGGGCTTTACGAACAGCGTCATCTACCGAGACTAATCAGTTAACAGTGGAGTCTTTTGGTATGAAACCTGATTGAATTGGGTTAAAGTTAGTAGCCCCTTTTATTGTTTAAGATGTATTTGTAAATAATTATTTCAAGACATTTACTTTCAACGATTTGGAGGGGGATTGGTCTATGGTTGGTCTATAGTTACGTACATACTGAGGATCAGGGCCCGTGTTCACAAAACGATTTTGCAATCGAAAATCGATTTTAACTGACATCGATTTTCATGTTTGCCTATCAACTACAATGGAAATCCATTTTCAATGACAAGCAAAATCGATTTTGGATTGCAAAAAATGTTTTGTGAACACGGGGCCAGACCTTTTGTGAATTGCACATACATTTGCTGTTTTTTTACTTTGAATGGTATGTCAGATCTTTGTTTATTCATATTAAATTATTATAAGCTGTTTAAAGCCCCATTAATACTAAACATTTAACGAAAATGTCGTACAATGTTTCATTAAATAAATTTAACATATAAATAATCAGTGTTCCGTATAGCAATAGCCAACATTTCAACGTTTCTCTATTATGCCATTAATACCATAGATTTTCAAAAAGTATATATGACTTAATTTTGGGTGTTAAGTTGTATGGATTGTATTCATTTTGAGATCAGAACCTTTTTTGCAGACAATCCGTGCTTTTACAAGGGACAATGGTTCGAGCACGGTTCAGAGTTTAAGGACGATTGCAATACTTGCTGGTGTTCCAACGGGTCTGTAGGATGTACCGAAATTGGCTGTCCAGGTATTAAATCATCTTCATGCCTTCAATTGTCATTTTTTGCAAGATGTGAACAAGTTTTCAATGTTGCATTTTCTAGATTACATTGTTCATAGTATGCACATCATCATTTATATTCAGACCTTTCTTTTCAGAAAAAGTTTTAATAAATTAGTTTTTCCACAAAACAGTGGACTTTTTTGCGCTAACACAATTCCGATCCCAAAATTGCATTTTCCCACAGTGGCCAGATATTGTTATTGAGTTTCAGTGCATACATTATTTTGTTCATAAATTGCAAACTGCATAATGATATTGCTCATATAAAGCACTGCATAAATTATATTGAAATAATGTAAAAAGTAGTTTATGGAATTGCACGTTTATAACATATTCTGTTATATAAAAACTTCACTGTCTCAAAAATTGTATCAATTGTTTTTTATATATGGGCAATTTTTCTTAACTTTTTTTAAAAAATCTGTCCAAGACAGCATGGGAAAGTTTTGTACATTTCATTATAAACATGCATTTTTTAGTCTTTTAGTTCTAACCAATACAACTTAACACTTAATTATTCAATCAATTGTAAACAATCATCTTGCGTAATAAATTATTTGTAAGATTTTATTTTTTTCATCTGAATCTTGAAGACATTTAACAATATGCAGTGTCACTGCATTCTTAATAAACACGTGCTCAAAGATCGGTATACTCGCATACATATGTTGAATAAAAAGCGACCATGATATTTTAATACATCGAGGATATTTGTTGGTTGAGGTAGATTATAATTGATCAGAGCAAATAACATTTTCACGATTTGCCCATTTCTAAAAAAAAATATATTATTCTAAATTTGTTCATAAACTTTTATATTATTAGTGAACTGTGTTTTTGCAAAATAAGTAGACACGTGTCTCTTCAATTGATAGTGTACTCGTTTCAAAAATGATTGTACTCGTTTTGATTGTGATTGTACTCGTTTCAATTGTGAGTACACTCGTTTCAATTGTGAGTGCACTAGTATTAATTGTGGGTGCAATCGTTTAAATTTTGAGTGTACTCGTTTCAATTGTGATTGTACTCGTTTCAATTGTGACTGTACTCGTTTTAATTGTGAGTGCACTCGTTTAAATTGTGAGTGTACTCGTTTTAATTGTGATTGTACTCGTTTCAATTGTGAGTGCACTCGTTTCAAGTGTGAGTGTACTTGTTTCAGTTGTGAGTGTACTCGTTTCAATCATGAGTTTTCTCGTTTAAATTGTAAGTGTACTCATTTCAGACAAATCAGGCGTATGTCCTGAGCCTGGAATTGGGGTTTGCGCGGAGATGTGCAGTTCCGATCATGACTGCCTGGATGTAAAGAAATGCTGCTTCAATGGCTGCGGACATAACTGCATGCAACCAAAACAAGAGCCTTAAAGGGGCAGTAACACAACGACCGGCTGATTTTTTTAATTCCAGAAGTGACCCTTTTCTGCTATATAATGAATGTATGAAACGTTAGATTACTTAAAACAAATATATGTACAAAATACCATATACATATGTATACGTTAAAAAAAAAACTGTCATTTCTTTCTGTTTCTGTTCTTTACTGTTCGCAAACAATATGACCAAAATAGAACCAACCCTAATAGTTATTTCTTGTAAAGCTATTGCCAAAAAGCAAGTGTCTTTATTTCGTGGCATTATTTACAGTTACCATATAAATTATCATCACCGTGATCTACAGTGAAGGCAGTATGCTTATCTAGTTGTATGTCAAACGCATAATTTGTTATTGTACAAAGTAATCATGCTGATGGTGTTGATATTGATGACATCGTCGACGACAAAGACGATTATGATGAGGTTGTTGTTGTTGTTGTTGTTGATAATAAGGATGATGATGATGATAAAATCATCAATCAATACAGCATACAACATGTATTTTGCACTTGTGTCAAGAAAAACATGTTCAACTGGGGGTTACAATATAGAATGTTAAAAATATAGCATATGCAATTAATTAATGAGTACACTTCAAATAGCACTAGTTAAAAAGAAATCACAAGTAAATAAATAAATAAATAAGTATTTAAGACGATTGGTCGCCCTTGTCTAACTTAATACTACTACTATTCATGCAATAAGGGTTTAACATTTATAGCAAAACTGAAGACATTTACAAACTGATAAAACCATGCTGGAAATATTAAAAGAAAGAAATGTGTGTATTACTGAAATTGTTTTCTTGATATATTAACATAATGTTTTAGAAAATATCTAGTTTTTAAAATGAATTATTGCACGATTTAAAAAAGGAAGTAAAAGTAGACAATAGCATAGTAGTTAATTAAATCCACTCGTTTTTATAAAAGCTAATACACGTTTTAAGCTTTTTAAAAAAATAATTTTGAGTGGCTTTTGTTACCCTTTGAGCCCTGTAGGCAGTGAATTCCAATGCCTTGGTGCAGCAGACAGAAAACAATGATTACGGAAAGCGCATACCATACTTCATGACCTTACTTAGAGGACTAAGTTTGAGAGATAAGATGTCATTACGGAGCATAGATTTTCAACACGCTTCAGATGCAAACTCCCCAGTCCCCAGTGTCGTATTTAGCTTCTATGAGCAAAAAATGCTCGCTATGAGCTTTTCTGGTCGCACTCTGTCGGTCGTGCGTAAATGTTTCATTCTAATGACATATCTTTTAAAACCCTTTATTNAAAAGTCTGTCTTGTTGGATTAAGGATTAAGGATGGATATTCTTAGCTGATAAACAAATCGGACAGGATACGAATAGGTTTCTCGGTCGAGAGTTAAAAAGTGTGTCCTGTTGGATTAAGAATTAAGGATCAAGGATGGGTGTTCTTAGCTGATAATTAAGTCAGACAGGATACGAATAGGATGTGTTTTTTGAAATGAAATAGAAGTTACATTATCATGTTATTGTATATTGGCGATGAGCCAAACATTATTACTATAAATACACGGCTCAATCTTTAGCGTATACATGCGAACTAAATACGAGAAAGGATTTTTTTTAAATAAAGATAAGCGTAATGTCTAGCGTTGTTATTTAAGTTTTATTGCAACACTTCATAGCAAAACCAATTCTAACATTGATGTTTAGCAATACTTATAATACTTCTACTTAATTATATAAATTATTATGTCGTTCTTTTAAATATAACATGATCATCAACAGCAACACCAACATCATCATCGTCGTCATCATCACAATATACATAATCTTCCTTTTTTATCACCCCAGCTTAAATATAATCATCATTACCATTTTCATCCGGTTCAACATTATGGTACACATGATTACGATAATTAATTAAAACATTCTTATTTTATGTTTGTAGATGCATCTGTTGCTGCAACTCTCGTTTGCATGTTCTATCTATGTGGGACGTTCCACACTGATTCTGCACACTCCTCAAAACCCAAGCAATCAGGTGAGATCTTCCGAGTTATATCCCGCTTTGAAGTCTAACTTTGAAGTTGAAAATGGTATGTACACAAAAATTAACTTGAAGACGGGGAGCCCCGATCTAACATACACCTTACGGTCCCGAGGTATTTGACATAAAACCCGTAGATAAGATAAGTTTTTAATAGTTTAAAAAGATACGTTTTATCTGCTCGCCAATTGTCGTGGTTGCGGTAGTCTTTTCGTTGTGAAATAAAGATATAACCAAGATAACCGTAGAATAAAATGTGTACATAATAATCCTTTTAAACATTCTGACGGACACACCAATAGAAAGTGATCGACAACTCCAATGAATTATTCTCTATTATGCCATTAATACCATAGATTTTCCTTGTCGTTGTTATTATTTGGAAACGTTTATTATACTTATCTAAATATTTCCAAAAAGTATACATGACTTAATTTTGGGTGTTTAGTTGTTTGGATTGTATTCATTTTGAAATCAGAACCTTTTTTTGCAGACAAGCCGTGCTTTTACAAGGGACAATGGTTCAGAGTTTAAGGACGATTGCAATACTTGCTGGCGTTCCAACGGGTCTGTAGGATGTACGGAAATTGGCTGTCCAGGTATTAAATCATCTTCATGCCTTCAATTGTCATTTTTTGCAAGATGTGAAAAAGTTTTCAATGTTGCATTTTCTAGATTACATTGTTCATAGTATGCACATCATCATTTATATTCAGACCTTTCTTTTCAGAAAGAGTTTTAATAAATTAGTTTTTCCACAAAACAGTGGACTTTTTTGCGCTAACAAAATTCCGATCCCAAAGTTGCATTTTCCCACACTGGCCAGATATTGTTATTAAGTTTCAGTGCATTCATTATTTTGTTCATAAATTGCAAACTGCATAATGATATTGCTCATATAAAGCACTGCATAAATTATATTGAAATAATGTAAAAAAAACTTGTTTATGGAATTGCACGTTTATAATATATTCTATCATATAAAACTTCACTGTTTCAAAAATTGTATCAATTGTTTTTTATATTTGGGCAATTTTTCTTAACTTTTTTTTTTTAAATTCTGTCCAAGACAGCATGGGAAAGTTTTGTTTATTTCATTATTAACATGCATTTTAAGTCTTTCAGTTCTAACCAAAACAACTTTACACTGAATTTTGTAATCAATTGTAAACAATCATCTTGCGAAATAAATTATTTGTAATATTTTATTTTTTCATCTGAATCTTGAAGACATTTAACAATATGCAGTGACACTGCATTGTTAATAAACACGTGCTCAAAGATCGGTATACTCGCATACATATGTTGATTAAAAAGCGACCATGATATTTTACTACATTGAGGATATTTGTTGGTTGAGGTAGATTATAATTGATTAGAGCAAATAATATTTTCACGATTTTCCCATTTCTAAAAACACATATTATTCTAAATTTGTGCATAAACTTTTATATTATTAGTGAACTGTGTTTTTGCAACATAAGTAGACAAGTGTCTCTTCAATTGATTGTGTACTCGTTTCAATAATGATTGTACTCGTTTCGATTGTGATTGTACTCGTTTCAATTGTCGGTACACTCGTTTTAATTGTGAGTGCACTCGTATTAACTGCGAGTGCACTCGTTTCAATTGTGATTGTACTCGTTTCAATTGTGATTGTACTCGTTTCGAATGTGATTGTACTCGTTTCAATTGTAAGTACACTCGTTTCAATTGTGAGTGCACTCGTATTAACTGCGAGTGCACTCGTTTCATTTGTGATTGTACTCGTTTCAATTGTGATTGTACTCGTTTCAATTGTGAGTGCACTCGTTTCAAGTGTGAGTGTACTCGTTTCAGTTGTAAGTGTACTCGTTTTAATCATGAATTTACTCGTTTAAATTGTAAGTGTACTCGTTTCAGACAAACAAGGCGTATGTCCTGAGCCTGGAATTGGGGTTTGCGCGGAGATGTGCAGTTCCGATCATGACTGCCTGGATGTAAAGAAATGCTGCTTCAATGGCTGCGGACATAACTGCATGCAACCAGAACAAGAACCTTAAAGGGGCACTAACACTACGACTGGCTGA
The DNA here is from genome assembly GCA_007657795.1 of Dreissena rostriformis. Classification (NCBI taxonomy): domain Eukaryota; kingdom Metazoa; phylum Mollusca; class Bivalvia; order Myida; family Dreissenidae; genus Dreissena; species Dreissena rostriformis. Next base: position 16,011 of record VMBQ01009299.1, read on the forward strand.
TTTTTTTTATTCCAGAAGTGACCCTTTTCTGCTATATAATGAATGTATGAAACGTTAGATTTCTTAAAACAAATATATGTACAAAATACCATATACATATGTATACGTTAAAATAAACTGTCATTTCTTTTTGTTTCTGTTCTTTACTGTTCGCAAACAATATGACCAAAATAGAACCAACCCTAATAGCTCATTTCTTGTAAAGCTATTGCCAAAAAGCAAGTGTCTTTATTTCGTGGCATTATTTACAGTTACCATATGAGTTATCATCACCGTGATCTACAGCGAAGGCAGTATGCTTATCTAGTTGTATATTAAACGCATCATTTGCTATTGTACAAAGTAATCATGCTGATGGTGTTGATATTGATAACATCGTCGACGACACAGACGATTATGATGAGGTTGTTGTTGTTGTTGTTGATGATGAGAGTGATGATGATGTTGATGACAAAATCATCAACCAATAAAGGATACAACATGTATTTTGCACTTGTGTCACAAAGAAAAATGTTCAACTGTGGGTTACCATATAGAATGTTAAAAATATAGCATATGCAATTAATTAATGAGTACACTTCAAATAGCATTGGTTAAAAAAAATCACAAGTAAATAAATAAATAAATATTTAAAACGATTGGTCGCCCTTGTCTATCATAATACTACTACTATGCATGCAATGAGGGTTAAACATTTATTGCAAATCTGAAGACATGTACAAACTGATAAAACCATGCTGGAAATATTAAAAAGAAATGTGTGTATTACTGAAATTGTTTTCTTGATATATTGACATATTTTTTTATAGAAAATATCTAGTTTTTAAAATGAATTATTGCATGATTTAAAAAAGGAAGTAAAAGTAGACAATAGCATAGTAGTTAATTAAATCCACTCGTTTTTATAAAAGCTAATAAACGTTTTAAGCTTTTTTTTTGAAAATAATTTTGAGTGGCTTTTGTTACCCTTTGAGCCCTGCAGGCAGTGAATTCCAATGCCTTGGTGCAGCAGACAGAAAACAATGATCATGGAAAGCGCATACCATACTTCACGAACTTACTAAGAGAACTAATTCAGCTTGAGAGATAAGATGTCATTGGGGAGCATAGATTTTCAAAACACTTCAGATGCAAACTCCCCAGTCTCCAGTGTCGTTTTTTGCGCATATGAGCAAAAAGTGCTCGCTATGAGCTTTTCTGGTCGCACTCTGTCGGCCGTGCGTAAATGTTTCTTTCTAATGACATCTCTTTCAAAACCCTTTATTAACATGAAACTGCAGAGGAATTCACTTAAGTCTTAATTTGTTCATACTTCAGTATTATTGTTACCTTAGGTTTGAAAATAAGTGTTTTTTTTTTATTGAAAATGATTGATTTAACACCACCAATATCATTTTAAAGACCAACATCAAATTAAAAAATACACACACACACACAGTGTTCAAACGTATACTAAAAGTGCATATACATTTTATAATTTATTAACCATGTGGCTTAATCGTGCCACTATATAATTATTTGTTGTAAACAATATACAACAAACATACATACGACCTTTGAAAATATGCTTATCATTAAAGCCCCTATAACGCTCAAAATCAACGAAAATTTCGTAAACGGTTTCATTAAATAAAATTAATCCATAAATAATCAGTGTTCCTAATAGCAATTGGCCAAAATTTCAACGCTAGATGTGGTCTGGTAACATAGATTTAATAAGATACAAAATGCTCTTTTTTGTTTTTGTGTGTCACAATATATTTTAATTTTCCGCGACGATATCTATTCCTACGACACACGAACACCAAATTGGTACATGAACATGCGTTGAATATATTGTACCACAAACAATAAGAAAATAGCATTTTGTATTGTGTTAAATCTTTGTTACCAGACCACGTCTAGTTTTGAAATGTTGGCTATGGCTATAAGGAACACTGATTATTTATGGGGTAAGATTATCTAATGAAACATTTTACGAAATATTCGTTGATTTTGAGAGATATATAGGCTTTAAGACCAAACAAATCTTTAAAAACTATCCGATATATATATTCACAGTTTAAACAATTAAAATGAATATATTTTTTTTCCACATATATTACATTATCAACCCATCGGATATTTTTTAATGATTTATGTTGTCTACACTTTATGTATATATTTTATTTACAAATGTGTTATTTCTCCTCTTTATTGCTTAAACATCACTTCTGATTCAGAACTTGTATTACTTATTTTATACATTCGGTAGTAGTTGCAGCAGAAGTACTAGTAGTCGTACTTATGATATCACAAAGTCGTAATTACAGTTGATGTAGTATTACCAACAGCAACATACTTATAATAAACATAACATCAGGATTGAAAGAAGCAGAAGCAGCACAAGTTGCAGTTTCAACAGCAGCAATTGCATAACGGATTATCTCTGAACAAGCTAAAGCGTTGTAATACCTCTCGCTTTTTAAAGGCTTATCGGCAGGAATAGCTCATACATACGCATTCAGTTTCATTATCTTAATATTAAACTTGGTGATTACTCAGCTGGTGGTCAGACAATAATTCTACACGCACGGATAGATAGTGTGCCTTCAGAAGCGCCGAAGATTAATTATATGCAACATATTGTTTCTATGTAAAGCCCATGCAAAGGGTTTATTGCAAATTCTAATAAGATTTATCCCAAGGCCTTTAAGATTAACATTTCTCCTAGTCATGTTAATTAAACTCAAACTATATATAAATACCGAAAGTCCACGTTGTATAATAATTATTTGGCTTTGCGTTGTCATTGATCATATTGTAAGGTAAGTTCGTTCAAATGCATTTTACGTAGTTTATACTTGTTTAGCTATGTAACTACTAGTTCAACTACTGTGTGTGACATACGGAATAAATTATTAGTGTGGTATACATAAGACGTGTTTAGCACGACTTTACTGTGTAAATGTGTACATAGGCATTTGTTGTACATACGCAGGCGAAATTGGAAATCAAATATATAAATGCCAAAATGCGAATCAGAAAGACACAATCATAAAATAGTTGTATTTCGTGCAATGCAGTGAATGAGTTGTGAATAATAGTGAACGATAATTTCACTCTAGCTCGAGTGATATGATACACTTTGATCATTTCACTCTGTCACGTGACGTTATGTTTATAAGTTGTACGAACGTTTAAGGCGCTTACAAACATTTTCGCATGTTAAAAATCCTCGTTCAAGAGCATGGAATGAAAAGAGTAAGTTCGTTTATCTCTTCATTTGATGTCATATAAACATATATTTTCACTCGTTAGAACATGTTTGAAATGATCACTTAAGAAACGATAATTCGATCTAACAATCAAATGACCCTTACATCATTAAGTTACTAAGGATGAGGAGCAAAACTGCACATACGTATAGCAATTCGTCAATCTTTTTGTAAACTCAATGAGAACAAAAGAAAACGGGCACACGAGCATATTATGATGACATCGTCCTCTTAAGAGCAACACATGTGGAAAATGGTATATTTGTGCTGAGCAGTTTTTTTATTGTTTGGTATCTTAAAAAAAAAAATATTTCGTTTAATCGTTATAATTACTGTCGTTTTTTTCACCCTAATGTGTCGCACGCGTTGAAAATAGTTATATTAACGCTACCAACTTCAAGCTCGGATAAGTCGAACTTCGGATATATCGAAGTTGCATTGGCATTCCCAACGACTTTGAAATAACAAAGATCAGCTGATTGAACTATTTAAAAATTTTACTATATTTAACTACGCTGTCAAACAGCGAAAGGCTCTTAAATTTCTCCAATCGCCATCATCTTCATTTTCACAATCCCAGCTTCAATATGAACATTATTACCATCATCATCCTTTTCACCATAATGGTCATCAGCATGATCATAAATCAAAAGCATTCTTATTTGTGTTTGTAGATGCATCTGTTGCTGCAACTCTCTCTGGCATGTTCGATCATTGCCGGATGTTCCACGCAGATTCAGCGCCGTCCCATTTGTCTAATATGTATGCTTCTTGATTAAATAATATTGATAAGATAAGTATTTAAGAGTTTAAAACGACACATTTAAATGCTTGCGTTGATTCCGAGTAATATGATGTACCTCCAAACATAGACAAATATATAATCATTTAACTTACCTGATATAAGAATTATATCTGGCACCTTTTTATCAGGTCGATATCAGTTTTGTGATATGACCATCTTAGATAATTGCACAATAAATTCAATAAAATCCAATACATTATAAATAGTTTTGCAATTTCGATGCCAGCTAAAGAGCAACATTCCTCTCAGAATTGCGACTACCTTGTGTATTACTGATCTTAGGTAGTCTTATATTGATTTTTGTTTTGTCTATCGTTGAATTCGAAATTATCAAATGATAAGTTTCAGAGTTTCTGAAAGAAATGAGCACTTATTTACAGGCAGGTCGTGCTATTTCATGGGACAAAGGTACGCGCACGGTTCGCAGTTCCAATACAGATGCAATACTTGCGTGTGCACCAACGGGTCTGTAGCATGTACAGAAAGAGCCTGCGGAGGTAGTAAATCATCGTGATGCCTTCAATTGTCATTTTGTGTGCAAGAGATGAAGGCGTTTTCAATATTACACCGCCTAAAGTATGTTCTTAGTATGCACAGCATCAATTATATTGTTCGTAATTGCAGTGCATACATTATATTGAAATATGTAACAAAGCGGCGTGGATTTTGGAATTGCACGTTTATAATGTATACTATGATAGACAAACTTTACTGTTGCAAAACGATCTCATATACAACGTGTTTTATAATGGGCGAGTTTTCTTCACGATTATTGATTGGTTTAGAAATTCTTTCCAATATAGCATGGGAATGTTTTGCACATTGTATTATAAACATGAATTTTAAATCTTTCACTTCTTACCATTACAACTTTACACTGAATTATTCAAGCAATTTTAAATAATCAACAGACAAAATTAATTCAGTTATTTGAAATGTGCTATTACTTAATCGGAATCTTGGTGTCATTTTACCAATATACAATAACACGGCACTGTTAATTTACACGCGCACAAAGATCGGCATACTCAAATGTATATGTTAATTAAATGAGCAACCCTTAAATTTAAATACACTGAGGATATTTGTTGGTTGAGGTATATTATCGATTCAATTCAAGACTGATCAGAGAAAATAATATTTTCACGATTGGTATTTTGTAAATTTGCGCATAATATTATATATTATTAGTCAACCGTATTTTTTGTGCGACATATGTAGGCTAGTGTCTCTGTAATTGTGCTCAATTGGTCAGTTTCGGCTCCGGTATTACAAATACCCCGGGTAAGTAAAAATACGCATAAAGGCACCGGCAATACTCTGGTGTACTTTTTACTATATTTTCCGTACCCCGGGTACTTTGTAGTATATTTAAGAGTACCCGCGGTACTTTTACGTAGTACATGAGCCGAAAATGACCAATTAAGTTTATTTTGAGTGTACTCGTTTTAGTCAAACCAGGCAGATGCCCTAGACCAGGGCCTGGCCAAGTTGGGATATGCGTGGAGATGTGCAGTTCCGATGATGACTGCCCGGGAGCACAGAAATGCTGTTCCAATGGCTGCGGGCATGTCTGCACGTGGGCACGTAACTGAAACACGCGCTTCTAATGGGGCGGTTACACCACGTTTGGCTGAAAAAAGATTCTCTAGAACTGACCTTATCCTGCTATGTAAAGGAATGTATGACATGTTACATTACTTAAAAAAATGTATGTATAAAAGTCAATGTAAAAATGCATACGTTGTTATAAACTGAGTCTTTTATATTTTTCTGTTTTTTTTTCTGTTCGCTAACAATATAACATAATAAAACCAAACCCAAATAGCTTAACAAACACACACATAAAAGATCTTACAAATACATGCCACAAAAAAATAAATCAGAAATGTCTTTCTTGTAAAGCGACTGCCAAAAAGCAAGTCTCTTTATTCGATGGCTCTCCATACAGTTACCATATGAGACATCTACGACGTGAACTACGGTGACGGTAGTGACGGCAGTATGCTTTCTTGTTGTATGTTAAATTGATAGATCTTTGGTAAAACGCATCATTTGCTAGTGTACACAGTAATCATGCTGGTGGTGTTGATGTTGATGACGTGGTCGACGACAATGGCGATGATCATGTGATGATGATGTTGTTGTTGTTGATTATGATGATGATGATGAGAAGTCGGAGGTATAAAAAAATGATGTTGTGATGCCGGAACATAATCAATATGTCGTTACCAAATTATAAAATACGTCACTATCATGAATTTGCCAAAGCAGAATAATAATCGGTCAATGTAACATGATTGAAAGTAGAAAAAAATAAAGAGTGTGTTGGTTTTTGTAAATTGTTATGAACCGTGAAATAATCTTTTGACGTGTTTCGAAGCAAGGAATACTATTATTTATTTTCGATTATCATAAGTATATACAAAACTCATACATGTTATTTCTTTGTTGCGTCTTTACCATGTTGGTTTGCATTTAAAGGGTTTAAATAAAACATTTGTGCGAATAAAATTAAGGCATACCTTTAAAGGGACTTGTTCACGTTTTGATAAATTGCCAAAATTGAAAAAACATTTTTTTTCGGATTTGCAAATTTTCGATGTTGTTATGTTTTTTTGCAAGGAAACAGTAATACTGAACATTTACCCTGCTCTAAAATATCCATTATATGCATATTATGACGATTTAAAAACCTGAAAACTATAAAGCGTTACAAACGCGAAACGATAATCATTTGGAAAGTTCTGTTGTTATCGTTATATTTTGCGACATTACGCGGTTTGTTGAGTTTTACCCAAGGGTCAGTGGTTCGAGCCCAGGTGTGGCTTACTTTTTTTCTTTAATTTTATTTTTGTTTTATACTGGAGCTCTTTAGTTTCGACGTTTACATTTATCAATTTAAAGCATTTAATGACAAACTTCAAAACATGCAAAAATCTGTGAACAAGTCCCTTTAAAATAATTACGCCATTCACGTCCGTTCTTATTGAATCCACGTTTAACTTACTGTAATAATTCGGGCGAATATCAAATCGCCGACAGTTTTTTTTTTCAATAACAATCATACATTCGTTTCAAATATAGCTTGCTTGTGTAGTGTAATTTATACGTAAGGCCCAATTGGTCGTTGTCGGCTCATGTTCACGTACACAGATCAATAAGTAATTTATACACGCCCGAATGTATATGGATATTAAGCACACCTGTTGTGTATTTGTAGGCACTTGTATTGCATGCCGAACAAATTAACTTATTCGTTTTAGTTAGACCTATAATACGTTGTTTACATGTTCAGTTTTTTGACAAAAACAGAGTGGATATGAAGGTAATTTGTAATGACTAATATCCTAAACGAAGCTTTGATAAAAGCTCGACCTTAAATCAACCGTCGACGAAAATAATTGAACTAGATTCTAAGACGGCATCATTTCTCATGACATATAGTTAAATGTTCGTGTTTAATAAATGTTGTTAATGATCATTTTGATGAAAATGCGAGGTATGTGATAGTATGTACTTTACCTTTACGTTTGGTAATAATGGAATAATCTTTCTCGATTTACCGCCTAGTAAGTTACAACCCTCCCTTGTAAGGAAACTAAACAATTAATATTTATCGAATCCTTATAAGGCAAAACAGGTGCGTGTTTCTACTTACATCGCCACGAAATAGGATTGGTTGACTGTCAAAACTATTTTTCTTCGTTTGTTTTATAATTACACAAGTCATTTCACACTTAAAGACATAACATCGTCAATTTCTCTTTGTAACACTATTTTCTCAATTTATAAAGCGAATTTTGCGAATATGATCAAAAAATGCTGAAAAGATTAAGAACTCTTCCTGGAATACCGTAACAAAAGTTTTGGGTAGAAACTTAATTACTAAGGTATGTTAGGTCAATGAAAATAAACATGTTGAGGCCTTTTTTAAACGATCCCGATTCATCTAATTTGGTTGGGTTAATGTCCATTAGAATCAACTTTTGCAATGTTGATTTAATGTTGGTTAAGTTTGTCTTTACCGATAATTGTAATTTTCGTTTCAAACCTGATGTATGACCTGAGGCAATATACAAGTCAACCAGGATATGCGTTTTATATGTGTAATGAAGTGAACTCACTGCACACATGTATTTTCAATATTGGCAGAGATCCAACAAATTCACTTAAAATCTGAACTCTGCCTCAAGCGTATAATTGCAATCTTCATTTCAACGTTTAAACTGGTTGATACAAGTGACTTTTGTGTTAATGGAGGTAAGCTTATTTTATAGTTATGTTACCATAGTTTTTGCTTATTATGTGAATACTTATACTTATGCTAATATAAATGTTTTATTATTTTAATTATATTTGGATATTTTAGTTATAATTATTAAATAGTTTTAAAGAAAAGTACGTATTCTTGTGCTTACTATCGTCATCGTCGCCGCCGCCTCCACCGCCACCACCACCACCACCAACACAACCACCTTAATCATCATCATCATCATCATCATGATCATCTTGATCATGATCTTCGTCATCGTCCTCCTCCTCATCATCATCAACATCATCATCATCATTATCATCATCATCATCATCATCATCATCATCATCATCATCATCATCATCATCATTAAAAATCATCAAAATCATCATCATCAACATCATAATCATCATCATCGTCATTTCCATATTCTTCAACATATCCATCATCGCTTTACACCGAAGTTAACATCATAAAAAAACAACAATAAAAAACATATTATGTCTCTTTGTGTGTAGATGCATCTCCTGCTGCAAGTCTGTCTGGCATGTACGTTCATTACGGATGTCTCGCTGTGGACTGTTCAGCCGTGGATTGTTGGGTACCTGATTGCCGCGACCAATACACGCCATCTGGTCAATGTTGTCCTATCTGCAGACAAGGTACGTAAATATTGCCACGTGAAGGCATTTTGTGCGTGGTTGTTAATTTTAAATCTATTGTATCGACTGCCAAGGGCTTATTGTTACGCTCTCGAGTCCTTCATGGGTAATTTGGTGTCTTTGGTGTAGATCTAAAAAAAGAAAGCTCCCATCGTGGGGATCTAACCCGTGACCTCCCTGTCGCTAGGTGGACACCATATCCACTACGCCACGGCGTTTACAATATATTTATAACAGGCATCTCAACTAAGCAAACTAACAGAATAACAATTCACATTTAAACAACGACGTTCGCTTATACAGCATATGGCATGTTTTGTTTAAGCTCATAGGATTATGTTTTGTTCATATTTCGTTCATCGAGCTCCCATAACAGCCTTCTATTGAAAATCCAATCAACGAATGAAGGCACACACTATGTATTTTTTTTGTTGGAAATTGATATACTATTAATATATGTAAAAACTGCTAACCATTTCATAATCAAGCGTGCAATAACGGAGTGGTATCCATGAAAACAAGTTTTGTAGCGTGGGATAAAACATGCGCACTCGAATAACCGTATTTTGTTGCTAGAAATTATTTTTTTTTGAATTTACTGTTGAATTTACAAACTTATATATTTGTTATTCTCGATATAACAAGCCTGTGCATGTTAGCTGCAACAGTATACCTGTGTGTCTTATATTATTGTATCTTTCGTAGTAGATGGTTTATTTTGTAAACAGCCAGGAAGGCTTAATCGGTCGTTGTCGGCTCAGGTATTACTTACAAGTACCACGGGTATTCTTTAGTATACTGCAATGTACCCCGTGTACGGAAAATACGTTTAACTCTTTCAGTGCTGGAACCTAATTTTGAAGGTCTTTGCAAACAGTTTGGATCCAGATGAGACGCCACAGAACGTGGCGTCTCATCAGGATCCAAACTGTTTGCTATTTTGATAGTATTCTTTGAAACAAAAATCGAAGAAAATGCTTATTTTAGAAATTCAGCAGACAACATTTAAGCAGACGACAAATTTCCCAGCATGCAAATGGTTAAAGGCACCCGGTCATACTCCGGGGTACTTTGTAATAGTCTTAAGAGTACCCTGGGTACTTTTAAGTTGTACCCGAGCCGACAGCGACTAATTAAGCGCCATCAAGCGAGAATGAGGAAAGTGGGATTTCAAAATAACAATGATCATATGATCAACTGTTTTATATATCCCCATTTCCTCATTTTATTTCCTCATATATATACACACACATATATACTCACATCGCCTTCAATGATGCCTAATGGATTTACTTCAGGCAAACCGGGTATGTGCCCATTGCGGGGAAAACGCGATGTAGCAGGGACGTGTCAGGAAGACTGCAGTTCGGATTATGAATGCCCCTTTTTAGAAAAATGCTGTTCTAATGGCTGCGGACACGTCTGCATGTGGCCGGAACGTACGTGTTCATTGTTCAAAGTTTGGAAAGCATATTAGTCTCGTTCTGGAAAAACGGGGTTAAATGCATGTGCGTAAAGTGTCGTCCCAGATTAACCTGTGCAGTCCGCACAGGCTAATCCGAGATAACACTTTCCGCCTAGACATAGATTTCGTTTTGAAGAGACATCCTTAAATCGCAAGATACCATGCAAGCGGAAACGTATCGTCCCAGATCAGCCTGTCGGACTGCACAGGCTAATCCGCGACGACATTGTACACATATGCATTAAGCCTGGTTTTCCCTGAGCGAGGTTCATNCACATTCTTATGACAGTTGTATCGTTGCTGTATGGTTATTGGTACATGGTGTAAAAACCATCGCACGCAATAAATTGTTGCAGTTTTCTTTGGGTTAAAAACGTAACATATTTCAAACTATAAATAAATAATTTGCATATTTTCACATGCGGAATATCTCTGCATTTTCCATTACAAAAATTAAATAGAATTATTCTGCGAGCACACCATATCAGTTGTCTTAATTTACACATGCTACTGCTGCTGCTTGTGCGGCTGTTGTTGAAGATGATGATGATGATGATGATGGTTGTGCTGCTGCTGAGGATGATAATACATATTTAAAAAAAACTGATTAAAGTGATTATTATAATGACATTGTTAAATTATTTTTATATCCAGTTTTTCTATTTTTATTACTCATATTCTGTTATAGGTGACACTATTCCCTCAAAGTGCCCTGAAGTATGTGAGTGCCGCGACGGATCCCTGCACTGCTTAATGATTCTGTGCGCCTGCGTAGGCGGCTACACACCACCCGGTCAGTGTTGCCCAATATGCGAATCGGGTCAGCCTGTTGAAAAATGACGAACAACGGCGTACAAAATCTTACTCTGTCTTACAACAACAACAACAACAACAACAACAACAACAACAACATTTATTTCAGCAATATTAATTTCAATAAATCTTCTAGCCAACAAAAGTGAATACAGAATTAATTGTATTGAAATGTATAAATAGTGTGAAATCTGTAAGTGTTTATTTGTATCTTACATATAATAAAATTAGACTCAAATTTCTTGTCGCATTCTTTTTTACACATATCCAAGCACACTAATTAATTATTTTTATTGTCAACGACATCATGTTAAAAAAATAAGCATTCTCCAAGTTTTTCGAATTAAAAGTATTGGATTCGGGGTCATGATTAATAATAATTATAATTATATAATTTTGTTTTGATTGTGGTATTTTAAAGCTCAAATTATTCATATGTAACAGGGTATTCACATACACTAATCCTCTAATAACCACTTACCCAATCAAGAGTGTGAGAGAGATTCAGTGTGGGTGAATGGTGATGAATGAGTGAGCTACAATATTAATGGTGCATGCTTTTTAGGTGAGCTGAATTCAGATACATCTTTATGCTTTTATATATCTGAAACATTAGATTCCGTTCATGACTAAACCTTGTAAGAGGTACAAGCATTTTCCATTTGCTTAAACCCTATATCTTAAGGTTTTTCTACGTATGGTCACTGACCATCATTTACATATATTAAAAGCTTGGAACTTTACAACCCTTGTGTTCACACAAACCCAGGTTACAAATGGCGCCCAATGTGATTTCCAAGTGATCCAACGTGATTTCCAAGTGATCCAACGTGATTTCCAAGTGATCCAACGAGGTTTCCAAGTGATCCAACGTGAAATTCTGATGATCGGCGTGGCGTAGTGGATATGGTGTCCGCCTAGCGATCGGGAGATCATGGGTTCGAACCCCACTGGTAGCGTTCCTTTGATCTCCCCCAAAGACACCAAGTACTGATTCTAGTCCCAGGAAACGGACTCAAGAGCGTTTATATAAGCTTATGGCTTTCGATGCAAGCGAGCAAAAATAAATAGGTTAAAACTAAATTCTGATGGTCAGGACCTAAGAAGCGAGGACATTTTCCTATTGTCCAGTACAATAGTAGGTGGAAACGGCAGATTCCTTTCTGCTCTACCAAAATCTGATCTAATCTACCGAGATCTGATCTGCTCTACCAAAATCTGATACTAGATCCAGGTATCCAGACAACCAGGAAACTTGGGAGTTTCCACAAGAAAACCAGGAGTTCCTGTTGGGTGGTTGACGTCCTCCTGCGTGTCAGACTACACAGTTTGGCTCCAATACTCCAATACGCTACGTGTACCATTACAAGATCTTAATTATAGCCAAATTATGGGTTTCTATATCAATTAAAAGTGACAACAAACTCTTGTGTAAATACAGAATACATGTATGTTCCTTGCAGTATTCACACAGAAACTCAATACATTACTTAAACTGATAATGTTTTTCATCGTTTGAATACACTGGTTGCTAAGGTAAAATAAACTTTTCATAACACAAAAATGCATTTTGCTTTCATAAATTGGCTACATTTCAGAAAAAAAACGAAATGAATTATGAACTTATTTGTCAAATACATTGTTTGTAGTGAGGTTTCCAATTGTTTTAGTAGAATTAATGTTTGGACTGTACAAGTTTCATTTACTCGCAACATTGGTTAAACTTATAACACTATACTTTAATATTGTTCTTGTTCTTTATTGTACCTTTTTGTAATATTGTTTTATTTTATTTTTATTTTACCACAAGTTCTCAATATATTTCGAAATTAAACGATTTTTACTTAAACACATAATTTTAGTTCTTTCCTTATTCTTAGCCCAAATTAAACGGTTGTTTACATATAGCAATACAATACAAATATACCTACTCCTTTGACAAACAATTCTTATAATTAAGACTGCGAAGTACAATTTCACAGAATTGAAAAAACAACTCGAGACTTCTGCTAGGTCTCTCTTCTGTCAGTTGGAAATGCTGTTGATATGGTTGATAACTATAAAACTTGTAACAACAACTTCTAGAAATGTCAAAACTACAAACAGTGTAGAATATTAGTAGATACAATGATATAGTATAGGAATGGGAAAATAATATAATATGTTATCATACAAAAAGTGACTAATGTACATGTAGATAGCAAAACGGACAGTTAGTCTATAGAAACATAGTAAGATTCACACTTAATTGATTGAATATGGTTGTGCCAGGAATATGAGTTAGAAAAGTTCAAGTTGAGAAAAAGAGCGGGGGGGGGTGTTGCAGTTGATTTTTCTATATATATCTAAGGACACAGTTTTGGATGGATTGAAGATAACCAATGACTTATCAGCCCAGGAACGGATTTTTGCAAGATCGGCAATGAGGTGAGTAGCCCCATCATCCGGATTGTCGACGATTATATATAGCACAGTATTGTCTGCAAATAGGCGAACTGTACAGTGAATATCTCGCACAATGTCATTTATGTATGAACGAAAAAGGAGGGGCCCTAATATGGCCCTTCAGGAACACCAGAATTGATAGGCAATGAGTCAGATAGGCAGCCGGAAATTACAGCACACTGTCCTCTGTCATTGAAATAGTATTTTTTTACCAGAATATAAGATTACCCGAGGTACAACTTAGTCGTAGCTTATGAATTAGCCCTTCGTGCCATACTATATCAAATGCCTTTGATATGTCACAACATACTGCTGTAACCTCTTTACCTTCATCAAGGGCTTTACGAACAGCGTCATCTACCGAGGCTAATCAGTTAACAGTGGAGTCTTTTGGTATGAAATCTGATTGAAATGGAGTTATAGTTAGTAGCCCCTTTTATTGTTTAAGATGAATTTGTGAACAATTATTTCAAGACATTTACTTTCAACGATTTCGAGGGGAATTGGTCTTTAGTTGGTCTATAATTACGTACATCCTGAGGATCAGACCTTTTGTGAATTGCAAATACTTTTGTTGTTTTTTACTTTGAATGGTATGTCAGATCTGTGTTTATTCACAATAAATTTAATATAAATGATGTTTAAAGCCCCATTAATACTAAAGAATCAACGAAAATTTCGTACAATGTTTCGTAAAATAAAGTTAACATATAAATAATCAGTGTTCCTTATAGTAATAGCCACAATTTCAACGTAAGATGTGCTCTGGTAACATAGCTTTTTGTAGATACAAAATGCTCGTTGTTATTTATTTGTGACACAATTAATTCCATTTTAATTTCCCGCAAATATATCTATTCATATGACACACGAACACTAAAATGGTACCATGTTAGTGTTCATGTGTCGTATGAATAGATATCGTTGCGGGAAATTAAAATGGAATTAAATATGCAAACAAAATAATAAAAACGAGCATTTTGTATCTACAAACATATATGTTACCAGACCACATCTGGCGTTCAAATTTCGGCAATTGATATAAGGAACACTGATTTTTAATTGTTTAACTTTATTTTACGAAATATTGTATGACATTTTCTTTGACTTTGAGTAGTAATGGGGCTTTAACCTATTTGCCGCGGAATTACCCGACGAACAAAGCAAACTACAATGGCACACAGTGGTGTTGTTTTTGTTGCTACCGCAGTTAAAATTTAATAATTGTTATCATATAAAGGCAATTATCCAATGACGCGTTGTTAAATATGTTTTTCTTATAAATCATTTAGCTGATATATGAAGATGGTTTGTAGACGCAAATGAACAGTATTTAAGTACCACGAGAATACGGATTTGCAGTATACATACGGAGACTTTACATGATGCGTGCAGCATTGCACAATAATTGCGTACATTATGTGATGACAAAATCTATATATCGAAGTCGCATTGGCATTACCAACGACTTTGAACTAAACAAGTTCAGCTGTATTCATAACTATAAATTTAGCCATATGTATACATAACTATTCTTTCAGCACTATGTATACGTGACTATACGTTAAGCAATCAGTATATATACCTATACTTTTAGCAATCAGTATACATACCTATACTTTTAGTAATCAGTATACATACCTATACTTTCGGCAATCAGTATACATACCTATACTTTTAGTAATCAGTATACATAACTATACTTTCGGCAATCAGTATACATAACTATACGTTTAGCAATCAGTGTACACACCTATACTTTTAGCACTCAGTATACATAACACCACTTTAAACAATAAGTATGCCTTTCTTTACATGTACTTTTAACAATTAGTATACATAACAATACTTTTAGTAATCAGTATATATAACTATACTTTAAGCAATCTGTATTCATAACTATACTTGAAGCAATCTGTATATTCAAAGAAAACCATGCATTGAACTATTCGAAATAATTACCATATATTTAAGTTGCTCTTTTTTCATTAAAACGTTCATTTAATGATGCTGTAACAGCGAAAGGCCTTTAAATTTGTTGTCTTGCTATATCGGTTCTTGCTTTCGAGATGGCGCGTTTTGCGATCACACTGACATTGTCATGATTATTTTCAAAACCTTTTATTTTATATAAGCTTACATAATGTTGATAATCGTTGTATCTGTCTTAAGTTTTTAAACTATCAAACAGTTAATTTCGAGATCAGATTGTTAATGGTATGAACATAGAGAAGACCTTTTGGATCACTAATTTAATTAATAATAAAATATTGAATCCTCGTAACAAACAGTCACGGAAACACAACGGTGATTTGTTTTTAAATATTTGGACCATGTACATCGCTATCAGGGAACGCCGGAATGTGTTTGATTTGATTCTCGGTCGAGAGTTAACGATTGTGTCCTGTTGGATTAAGGATTAAGGATGGATGTTCTTAGCTGA